>CANYBF012081794.1:0-60923 GCA_948192965.1 Dalechampia spathulata
ACCTAATTTTGGTTATAATAACATATTTATACTCCAAAATTAGGTTAAGCTGAAACCCTTTCAGCTTAAGTCAGGCTTGGGCCCATCTGTGACTAATATGGCTTGTGACTGTCACTTGCCATATCATAGCCCAACCCAATAGCCTACTTCCTGAATCATTAAGATAACCCCTACTATTAATTTGGGGTGGTGAATCCTCTATTGATATTCAAATACTTTCAGCCACTTTATACCATACCCAACCTCCAAACTATGAACTCCTCCTATGGAGGAATAAAGTATAGGAGTCAAAGTATAGTAATCCATAGTTAAGATAACCTTGATATCTCAAGTCTAAGGATACTTGCACTACTGATATGAGTGAGATATAATTTCACAAACATAGATCAATTATCCATATGAAATCTCATTGGCAAGGTCTCCAATGAACTAGTACTATACTATTCATCCACATATTCACTTTAGACATCTCATGTCATGATGAATGAGAATCATCCCTAAATAAGAAGTATAATATGTGCTGATTTTCCCATACTAATAATATCCATTCTTATTAATACTATGATCATGGATATTTAGATATTGAACATTTGCATACAATAAGGATCTCATTCCATAAACTCTTTATGGATTCTTCTGCACTGTTCCAATATCATAGACTTCAATATATAATTTAATACTCCAAGTAAAACAAGTTCATTCAAAACATTGTACTATATAATGAATAATGCCTTTATTAATGAAAAACGTATAGTACAAATACACATGATGCTCTAAGCATACACTAACAAGGGCTGCCACAGCTTTGAACCTCCTTGAATTTATTCAAGTCGCCTCATTAATATAATATTTAATTCCTTCTATCCTGAAGCACTGATGCCCTCTGCAACAAAGCCCAGTTTAAAACAATATAACTCAACTGGTAATAATCCCAGCTGCTCTTTCCGGCAACAATTCAAGTTGAGCTGCTTTAGTTCCTTCTTCACATCCCAAAATGCATCAAAAGACACATTTGACGTATTCTAAGGTGTACCCCTGTTGCTGATTGTTATATGTATCCTTTTCGTTTCAGTTATGTACAGAACTTCTAGGGACCTGGACAGCCTTTGCATGCATACCTCAAGCCCTTTGTCCCTCAATTAGTTGCTTGGTGCTTGTTACCTTCACAAGTGCGTGTACCGGGATCAGAAGGATATGACTGTGGAACAAGATTAGTATCTGCTGGCTCAGACAAACTAGTTGAAAAAATAGGGAGAATCCAGAACGTCTCTGAGGTCAAAGTCTCCCCGCTCTGGTAAAGGAGGAAACTTCAACTTGGGAAATGAATTTTGAAAGCCTTCCAACAACTGCAAATTAAAAAAAAGAGTAGCATGTAGAGAGATGAATACTCGGCAAAAACATTGAAGCAGCAAGACTATTTAACTGTAAATCATTCGGTAGATTTTACATTTTCGAGTATTGGTGCCTCATAGAGTTCGACAAAATTTTCTCTAAGTATCTTACTCATCTGATCAACATCACATGCATGCGTCCAGTATGAATCATGGACTCCTGTAGTTGGACATCAAGATAATGTAGTAATACGATAGATAAGTTTTTACTGCCAGAATGATAGAATGAGAACGAGAAGAAGGAGAAGACTAGAGGGAACCTGCAAAGTTCAAACCAGCACGTTTGCAGGCAACAGCAGTCATCATCATGTGAGAACTATCAAGGGAGTGAACGAAGTTAGGGGGAAATGCCGTTCTTTGCCGCTTAGCCATTACCTATAACAAAGGTGCAACATATCTTCACTTCTTTGTCGGTTACATGATAGTTTTACCTCTTTTATTCATGATTTCATTCTTATAGGAAACCATATGCATAGAAACTACATGGGACATTCAACAACCAAAGAGAATCCAATGTTCTCAATTTTATGGAATAACAAGAAAAAAAGGGGAAAAAAAACACATGGAGAGAATGTCAGGGAATCACCTTGTCCGTTTCTCTCTGTAGCGCCAGCATTTGCAGGGAAGTCTTTATCTGTAAACAACAAACGAAGTATCTTTGAGATACGTGTAAATGTCCATGTAGCATTCAATTATTCAATAGAATATAGCTATCAGCTAATTTTCAAAAATTTATTATTTTCGTGTAACTTACAAGATGCCTTGCCAACTGTCGATAGGGTTGGACAACAGGAAGTCCAAGAGGAGTAGTCCACCGCACAGGTTGATTCTCTGAAGCTATTACCTGTTCCAGGCAGTTTGTCAGCCACAGAAGAATAATTACTGCAAACACATCTGAGTATTCCTTACAAAAGGCTTAGGAAACAGTATACGAATTGTCAACTTTTGCAATTACCAAAATTTCAGAAAAGCATTGATCTGAGCTGCTAAAGAAGCAAATATAATATAAGGACCAAACAAAAGAATTCATAACTTCTTTATCTCTCCATTTTCCGTTTAGAGATTCGGACAAGCATAAACTAGGACAAGCCCAATCCATAATATGACCTCTCACTATAGGAGACAATACCCAGAAGCAGAAAAGTTACAGAGTCATGACTAATATTGTTTTCTTAATAAAGGCTCCAAATGAGATTACATGACCCCAGACTGGAAATCAAAAATGATACTGGATGCTGCATACATTACTAAAATAAACCACACAGAATTTGTGTTACGCAAGTTGCTCTGACCATAACGACGAATGCAAATTGCTCAGTCAATAAGCTACAAAATAGATGCAACCACACCTTTGCACATTCACCAAGCCATGCCATGATACTCCTAGCACCTTCAAACATCTCTTCTAAAGCCATCAATGTGACCTGTTCATGCAATAAATTTTTAGTATAATCTTCCAATAAAGGATGCTCTGCTAACAGCTTCATTTACTTACTTTTGCTGCATAGCAAGCTGCAGCATATAAAACTACATCATCTGCAATGTTACCACGTTCTTTTAGCCTCCTCTTGATTTGGTCACGAGCACCAATATAAGTGACACCATACACTGATGTCATCACTGTCTGCTTCACCAATTTCCTGTCTACCTAAGGTTTTTAGGTCTTGAAACTATTAGTGATGTATTAATTATCATAGAAGCCATGCACAAGTATATAACTTAATTTGCTCAATCAAATGTGGCAGCTCAATAATTAAATAAAAAGAGCCATTCTTAATGTCAGCAATTCAATGAGTATTTATTCAGATAACATATTAATAATGAATCATTTAGCATGATGTTGAGAATGGGAAAGAAACCTGGTTGATTAAAAGTTTAGCATGCAATGCATGTGGATTTGTTGCAGGATCTTTTTCCCCATCCGCCTTCATTATATCAAGAACTCTACATCACAACAACAATTATTTAGATAGTTTAACAAAATGAGACCTTTAGACGTTAGTAAAACAACTCAGCAGAAGTAGACAGCATTTCCTTCAGAAGTATCACGGACTGCTGAAAGAGAATAGGGCTATTTGGATAGCAAAAAGAGGGTGAAGAAAGAGAAAGGTAGAATAAGATAACCACCTGGCAGCTATTCCCGAGTAGACATCTGCAGGTTTCTCTCCCGCAACAAGATTAACTGCAGCAGCTCCTAACTGATAACATAGATATAAAATGCTCTTTTAATTAAAAATTTAAAGCAACAGAACTTTGCATACAATACAGATGACAATAATGAGAAAAAATCTACTCAGAAGTTGCCAATTCAGACAAAGATTAGAGGTACTTAGCCATGGATGTTCATTCCCAAAATCTTGAATAATGATTCAAGAAGAACGGGGTTCATGACAACATGGTTCCAAAAAACATTTTAAATTTAACAACTTGCAGAGTCATGACAACGTGAACCAAACCACCTTATAGTACTGCACAGATCTTATTTCATATCAACACAAAGTCTTTTACCTTGTCCCTTCCAAGGGCAGCATAGTGTTGCAAGCCGTTACAGGAACCATCCTAGAAGAAAAACAAAAGAAAAAACTTGTTCAATATAAGAACACCATCAAAATATTAATTACAATCGATCCCTATATACCTTACCTCTATTCTCAGCTAAATTTTAGTATAACTAATCACATGTAAGCATGGAATTGAAAATATTTCCAAAGGAAAACAAACAAAAAAAGGTACCTGGTGTATGGGCATATGTGAGATTGTAGTCTCTGGAGAGGAACTTCTAAATGCATCTGCAAGATCATAACAGGTTGCCAAGCATTGAAAAGGATCCTCTGCATCCAACCACCAGCGCCTACCTTCCAAAGGCCGGTCAGCAGAATCAAAAATATCATCCAAATGATTCTCAGCAAACGCTATCCTACCTTCATAGGATAGCTTGTCTACTCCACCACCATATACATTTGCCAAATGTATTTTCAACCAACGAAAGCCAGATTTCCCAATAGGGCGCCCCTCAGCAAACTCCAGAACACCACGACACATATCAGACCCAAGATGATTTAGATACGGGTGCATGGGGTATGCACGGCCACGAAAATCAAGGTTATGAGGGTAATAAAAGCCATCCTCATCCTTCATCTTCCTAGCAACCTGATCCAAGCAAGAACTCATTATGCCATGGACATTTGATAAAAGCAAATAATATCACTGAGGATATCTGACAAATAACAAGCTTCTTACAGCCAGTTTAAGTTCTACATCACACCGCTGTGAATGTCTCTCAGTATTCTCTTTCTTCACATTTCTCACTTTCCACTTCCATTTTCTAAGTTCAGCTTCATCTTCTGTTTTTGGTTCATCGGGCAATGGTTCCTATTGAAAAATTGAAACAAGGAAAAAAATTGAAGCATCTGTAAGAAGATGAAAAGTGCAGGCAACTGAAGAAACAACCACAAACAGGGAAATTGACATTCATACAAGTTCAAAGTGTCAAACGATGTTCATTGAAGATAAGTAACTTTGTTTACAAAAAAGGAGAATAAAACAAGTAAGGGTTTTATTCTATAAATGTAACTCACATCCTCACGGTCAACCAAGTCAGCGAGACGGCCTCCATTAGCCCATATTCTGTCAACAACTGCAAGTACCCTCTTATTTACCCTCCATTTGGTATTACCTAGCGTATCCAGAGCCTGATTATAAAAAAATACCCAGATTACAATTGCTACCAAAGCAGCATACAAATCATTATCCTACAAGGTAATTAACATGTTTGAAGGCAAAAGAAACAAAGAAAAACACAAAAGTTAGACTCAAACCTCGAAAATAGGCTCTAGTTGTTTCGTTGAAGTCCTTTTAAGAGCATCACGCTGTTGCTTGGCTCCATGGGTTCGCATAACATATGATGGCAAAAATAAGTATGCGCCTTGATCATACCTAACATATGGGTAAACTTGGAAGTTAGAAAATGAATTGGTGAAACATCCGATCTGTATCACATAAGATTTGAGCTACATGGAGAGTTAGAGTAAAATAGCAAGCAAAATGAGCTTGTAATTTTCATATCAAGTGCAACTAAACAGATATTGAGACAAATTTTCACAAGTTAGAAAATATTGTTCAATTAAAATTCTTCTCAATCACAAAATTCAAAGGAAGATGGCAACAAAGGAAAATTCAAGAGATAAGCTTAAATTCATTACCCCGTCCAATTCAAAGGAGGAACCAGCATTGGCATGTAGGGGATGACCATGTGCCTGGCCTATATACAACAAACAGAAACCACCATCATCCTTAATCGCTGACACAACCAAGATAGACGCTATAAAATTTGTTGAAAACTGCATATAGAAAGACTTCAATAGCATAATACCATACATATCTAAACAACAGAATTCTACTTACAGATTTCTCAAGGCCTTTACGAACAAGGGGGTCACACTCAATAACACCATATCTCCGGCTAGTTTTCCTTCCAAAAACATAAAAATAAAAAATATTGGCACATAGCAAAATAAGAGCAAATAAAAGAAATATAGAATAAAGTTCTCACTGTGAATCTTTCATGATTGTTTTCAGTGTGTGTGCAAATGCAGGTCGAATATCATCTAGACCTTCTCCCAATTGATTGACTGGAGGTTGTATATAGGCTGTTTCAATTAACAATTGAATCAGCAGGCATCCAACCTGTAATATAAGAATCAAGATCAGAATGCCTGTAATATAAGAATCAAGATAAGAAAGGGAAAAGGAAAAACGGGGAGAGGTAGTGAAATGTGCAACTTTAACTGTTTATATATATATATATATATACAATAACTTAATTAGATGACAACCTTAACATGTACTTCCTGACCCCAGGGCTTTGAATCATCTTGGCCCTTCACCAATCCCCTTACTTGCCGGACTTTTTGTTTTTTCAAAAGCTCAGAGACTTTTTTCCGCAGTTTCTCTTGATTTTTAGCATGTTTCGCCCCTCCATTGGTCATAGAATCTAATTCACCTTCAGGTCCCTCAATTTTTTTGTTCTTTTTCTTCTTCGTCTTTTCCAAGAACTTGTGTATTCTGGCCTGAACCGGAAAGGACAATTATGTAGAAGTT
The DNA here is from genome assembly GCA_948192965.1 of Dalechampia spathulata. Lineage (NCBI taxonomy): Eukaryota > Viridiplantae > Streptophyta > Magnoliopsida > Malpighiales > Euphorbiaceae > Dalechampia > Dalechampia spathulata. Next base: position 6,492 of record CANYBF012081794.1, read on the forward strand.
ATGTAAATCTTCTTTGCTCTATTAAATTATAAGAACACAATCTAACTTAACAACTAGCAATGTGCATTTCCATATACATAAGTAGCAACAATGAGGTGCAATCCCAGAAAGTTAACCATGAAGACACCATTGATTTAAATATTAACAAAAAGGAAAGCTGGAGTACAACTGTGTGCCTGGTGTGGACCGTGCTGTGAAAAGAATTGATTTACAGGCCGAACAAAATCTTTTTGAACATGAAGCGAAACCAAATAAAGATGTTACAAACATCAAATTGTACTACTGCTGCATAAAATTTCCTCAAGACACCCTAGTATCTAAGCAAATACGAGAAGCGAGGTGATCATCGGAATGAGAGATTTTACATGTCGAACTAGGAAAAGCAAGGTCACTGCTAAACAGGGTTGTTGCTAAAACTTTCAAATTAGCATAATAGCGCAACTTCTAAACAAAATGACTAAGACATAAAATGCAAAAGGAATAGAAGCAAAATAGCCTTCAGATACATGGACAAATATGTGAAACGTGGCCAAGAACTTTCAGATACTACTCACCTCATGCTCAATTGCTTCACCCACAGCACAAGCAGCTTGAACCACCCTAACACTCCCATTAACACCAGAAGTTGTCATCAATAATCTCATCAACTGATGCATAGTGATCACGGCCATCATATCCGCTGGCAATGCATCGAAATACTGTCCAATAGACAACTTAATATTCTTATTCCTACTCAATTCTTGCTCTTTCGCAATTGCATCTCTCAGAGGCTCAAACCAACCCAAAAACAACGACTTTATGTAAGGTAAATTTGGTGCTAACTTCTGTTCGCACATATCATTTAACAGTTCTTGATACTCTCTAGCCGCTTCTTCCCACGCCTCTGTCTCCATCTTTATTTCTCTCTTTTTAAGTAATGCGTATTTGCCTACACCCATACCAGCTATTGTTTTCTTTTGCCGCGGCTGCTGTTGCTGTTTAAATCGTGCCTCCATTTTCTTTTGGTGTTTATTTATCTCCTCTATCCGCTCTTGCAGTTCATCAGACCCAGAAAAATCTGATTCATCAGTTAAAACAACTACTTCTGCAGCTGCGGTGGCATAGTTTTTGAACGAGAAATGAGAAAACCCAAATAGGTTTGTTGAATTTGATAAATTAGCGCAACTGGATTTGATAAATTCATGATTTTGAGATGATAACGCACTGCTCCGGCAAGAACCCAGAAACAAGATTGGGTTTGTGATATTTTGAAGGAATTTTAAGTCTTGATGGAATTTAGTAGAATCCGAAGATAAATGAAGCTTCTTTGAATAAGAAGAAGCGGCTCTGCTGGTAAAGTGTCTCCACATGATTTGATTAATTAATCCTGCAAGTGAAGCTAACAGATGATAGAAACTAGGAATTGGGGAAACACGGGAAAGGGTTAAGGAGATTGATGAGAAAGATATCAGCTGCAAAACCGAACAAGAGAATGCGAAACCATGAAAAAGTCGAAGGAGGCCAATGGCCAAAGGAGCCGCCTTTAAACCCTCCTTAAAACCTACAAAGCCAAACTCTCTCTCAGTTTATGACTTAAGAGCCCACCCGTATGGATTCGGGTTCGGATGATCCAATCATATTCCAGAAAACATGATAAATTGGTGGGAAATCGTGTTGTTTGTCACGGATTTTTATTTAATACTCCACATGTCGTTTTTAATACCCTTATTTACTAATTAATGATAATTAAAAATCATTTTAAAAAATTAAGCATAGTATTAGCGCTATATATGCTTAAAAAATAATAATGTGACATATAATACCAGATTTATTCACCACTAATCTTACATTATCCCACACTTATACTAATTAACTTTTTTAATTTCATACAAATAAATTTAAATATATTTATGAAAAAATAGAATATAATTTGATTAAAAATAAATTAGGGTGAATGTCACGTAAAGCAGGTAGGTAGCATTCAGAGAAGATTCCATTAATGATGAAAAGGCAATCAATCCTCAAGCCATAAAATTGACACTATCTTTAACGATCAGAATCACACCCTCCCTAAGGTTACACTGTCCTTGCCCTTTGCTCTCTTTCTCAATTTCTATCTCTATCCAGTTACCTTGCCTTGCTTCCCATTATTTTCCCCACTAGATTTTAAAATAATGGCCAAAATTTTCTCAACTGTGTCCAACACTTCAATCTTTCCAAGGATCACTCTCTGCCCTCACCTCTGACGGTTCAACTACTTCTGGCTCCGACACTTCATCTCCATTGCCATCCGATTCTGCAACATTATTATCATCGGTCATCTCCATGTTGTCGTCTTCAGATCTACCCCATCTCCCTCCGAGTGCCATAGCCATCATCTCATATATTTTATTACCTAATTCAGCTGGGCTGTCGGGCTGCAACATCACAAGAAAAATCAAGCAACTTGAGTAACAACGCACAATCATATATATATATATATATACACACCCGCCTGCCTGCAAGGAAAGAATGGTAAAAGAGTCTTCCTCACCGAGAATCCACTAGAGATCAATGCAGTGTCGTAAAGGAGGTCAACAGCCCTCTTGGCATCGCTGCTATCAGGTGCATTTTTGCAGGCAGCCTGTTAAGTGCAATAGCAAGTTGTAACTGTTAGCTTTCGCACAATCTTTAACCTCATTAATCACATGTAAAGGATCAAAAGTCTGCTAGAAAAATCACAACCAACATATAGTACAATTGCTTACATTCAAGTCCTTAATAATAGGGTGATCTGGATTAATTTCCAGTATTCTTCTTCCCCTCATGAACTCCAAACTGGCAGTGTCTCCAAGAGCTTGTGCTTTCATCAACCTACAAAAAGCAGTGAACTTTAAAATAGCTTCACTTTCATATTTCAAACAACTTTTGGGGTTAGAGGACATTCCTACCTTTCCATATTTGCCGACCATCCAAACTTGCCAGAAACAAGCACACATGGAGATGAACTTAGACGCTTTGATATTTGGACTTTGGCTACCTTGTCACCAAGTTGCTGCTTAACCCAGTCACATAGAAGATTGTATTCCTGTTTTGTTTCTCTTTCCTTGACCTCGTCTTCATCACCTGGTATTGCATGACATTGGCGAACATGTAGATTAAGCATTAGTAAAATAAGAGCAACGAGAAAAGTGAGAAAAGAATTGAACTCATGCTATTTATATTACAGAAAAAGGCAAGTTCCGACCAAGTTCTAGATCTTCCTTGCTGATATCAACAAATTTCTTTTCCTTGTAGGTCTGGAGGTTCTGGATGGCAACCTCATCAATGGGCTCAATCAAATAAAGAACCTAAAAACAATACGAGTTATCAAATCTTCCCAGCATCTAGAAAACGCAAGAAGAAACACAGGCAGTTGCCTCTACCAACACAAGCAGCCAAAGAATTTGAGATATTAATAAAGTTAATAACATATAAAGAACATGAAAAAGCAATACAAAGAAGCACACGCAGTAACCATCCAACAAAAAGAGGAAAATATTAACAAGAAGGATTGACTTTGACAGGCATAAATATTAGTTTGATGATGTCAGCCAAATACTTGGATTACTTGGACATTTTTCAGCATGAGTGTGTTTCAGCAATTTTCATCCACTCTTTTAACATCTATATTCCCCCTAGATGGTAACGTTACATTTTTATTTCCTATGTTTATTTTAAATCATCTTACACCAAGAAAACTTGTTATGCAACCAGATAAACAAGAGTTTACTTTGCCAAAAATCATTTAAGGGAAAACAAGGCCGAAATTTTAAGATGTGCTTATGCATACCTCAATGCCTTTTTGAACCAACTTCTCCAAGAATGGAGCACTCTTGGCACTTTTCAAACTGTCTGTTGCCAAGTAATAAAGAGCATTTTGGTTCTCCCCCATGTTCTCAACATATTCATCCAAGGTTGTGAGTTCCTCCTCACTTTTGGAAGTGTGAAACCGCAACAATGGAGTTATGCGCTTGTGATTACCAGTATCTTCAATGCAACCTAATTTCAGAAACCTACCAAAGTTCTCCCAGAATTTCTTGTAATCCTGAAATTACGTAAACCATAACCCAACTTCCTTGGCAAAAATTTGATCAAAAAAAGGAAACAATGTAGAGAAGACTAATCACTACCAACCTCCTTGTTTTCACTTTCAGAGAGCTCCTGGATCATGTCAAATGTTTTCCTAACTAGTCTCTTTCTCATAATTCTAACAATCCGACTTTCTTGGAGAATTTCTCGAGACACATTAAGAGGAAGATCATCAGAGTCCACTACGCCCTTCACAAAGCTCAGATATCTGGGAAACTGCCAGAAAATAGCACACTTAGTTTATCTCTTCAAGAAAATTTTTACTTAAAATTTGCAAGCATAAACACTTCAAAGAACTTGCAAGTGGACAAACTCGAGAGCACACTATTAATTGATAAAATTAAAAGAAATGTTTACTGCTCCAATCCAAGTCAATACTTACCAGCTCTCCATCAAAATCATCTGAGATAAACACCCGCTTCACATACAAACGTATATTTTTTGTTTTAGGATTTATAACTTCCTCATTGTTAAGAGGCCCCATTCCTGGTATGTACAGAACACTCCTGAACTCTACCTCTCCCTGCAGGCATGTCAAAGTAATATTTACATCGAACCAGCATGTAGCCAACAAAGGTATTCAAAAAGGCAAAAATATTTTGGTACCTCTGTTGTGAAGTGTGTATATGATAGTGGATCCAAGAATTCATTGAATGTTTTCTTGTAGAACTCATGGTAATCGTCCTTCTCAACTTCCTTTGGATTTCGCATCTGCAACACTCAAACAGAAGCAAAACACAATGCACAACAATCTGTGAGGCCACACAAAAAGCATCCTCATATTGAAACTTAACTCAAATAAACCTTAGTCCTAAGCATGTGGATACTCTTCTCCCATTCAGAGCAATATGATATTGTTAACCAGTTCTCTCTCAAATGCAAGAAAAAAAAAAGGCAACCATGATTCAGTACAGTAAGCAAAAAATTGTCGGCGCAGCTACTAACCCATATTGGTTTCGTTTCATTGGCTAATTCCCAATCCCAATACTTCTCAGTTTTGGTTTTCTTTGTCTTTTTCTTCTCATCCTGCAGCAGTCAATTAAAGAGACTAAATGCCAGAGTCAACTGGACAGAATACAGGCTTTAATGTACAAAGAACTCAATGCCAGAGTCAACAGGACAGAGTATTGCCCTTTCATTGGCCAACTTAATTTACCTCTGGTTTTTCTTCTTCACCTTCCTTTGGTTGTTCCTCCTCTTCCACCTGTAAAAATTCAATTCAGTAAAAGTTTTTTTGTCAGGTATGCTTCAATGTACAAGGGGCACATAACATGGTGGAGTATACGGAGATTATTGAAAAATATAAGGGCCAACAATTAATTCTTGAAAGATGTTTAAGAACATCTAGATACAAAATAACTCCAACCATCAACCAATTCCAGAAAGAAAAGCATCTGCTGGCTATGTTGTAAAGAAAATAGAGCATAATGCGCATGAAAATATAAGTGGCCTTCTAATTGTTCAATAACCTCAAGGGTAGAGAATGAATACATTTACCGTACACTATAGACATTCTCACCTCAACGGTTCTGGACTTCTCTTGCCATGTATAAATGGGGAAGGAAACAAACTGTGAGTAGTTCTTCACCAAACCCTGAATTCTAGCTGGATCTGAGAATTCATATTTATCATCCTCCTACACAAAGTCCATTATAGATTAGTCTGATTTTAATTAAAGAAAGTAACATCCACGTATTCATTCAGAAGTCCACTTAGACTGAACAGTATGAGAACCGCAAAAAAAAAAAAAAAAAAAAAAAAGAAGAGAGGCTACTATTGCTGTATGATATTAGAGTTTTAATACCCTTAAATAGAGTGTAATTTGCGTTCCACGACGCAGAAGCTTTTCAGGATCAGTTTCTTCCTTAATCACATATGAGCTACTATCAGCTACTGCTTCCCAGACATATTGCTTATCTGATCTCGGGCTCTTTGTAGAAACTACAACCTGATGCATATTAAATTATTACAACATGCTTCATTAACAATCCAGCTCAAAAAAGTACAAATTAAAAAGCAATATTGCAGCAACCTTTTCAGCCACGAGAAAAGCAGAATAGAATCCAACACCAAATTGACCAATCAAACTATTGTCTGCACCAACATCTTTGTTTTCCTGTACATGCCAGGCAGGGTATCAGTGACAACTCAGAACATGTCAGTGCATAGAATCACCAGCATGTTCACTGGACGCACAAGTTCAAAGATCATGATGAAAAGAACACCTTAAGAGCCTGCAAGAATTTTGAAGTGCCACTCTGAGCAATAGTTCCGAGGCAGTCAATAAGCTCTTCTTTTGTCATCCCTATGCCCGAGTCTCTGATTATCAGAATTTTCACTCCATTCAGCTTGTCAACATTTCTTTTGCTACGTAATTGTGAGAACCAAAAAAAAAAAAGGATATTGTAACTTACGTTATAGTGACGGTCCCATTGTCGGGATCAGGTTTTATTCGAATCTCCAAATCACCAGCATCCCCTAACAAAGAGGGCTCGGTCACACTTAAGAATCTTAACTTGTCTAAAGCATCGCTTGCATTGCTGGTGTGGGAAAACACATAGTTACGTTATAGCAAGATTAAACACTGCCACTTTCTAGCTTAGGCACGTAACCAAGTAAACAAAACTTGGACAAGATGGGAAAATTAATTAATATTTTTCTGGTTAAAAGAAATAGATAGTGGCCCCTACAGGCTGCCTGGTCCACGTTATCTCATGTCAAGTTTTAAGATTAATCACCAAGAAAGCAAGTTAATAAACTTAATATAAGCGGTTATTATTCACTAACAGTATTCAAATTTCATACATTTGTTATACAGAAATCATTCTCACCTCACAAGCTCTCTCAGGAATACTTCCTTGTGGCTGTAGAGACTGTTAACTATCAAATCCAACAAGCGACTGACCTGGAAAAAGAAAAAGCCTCCGTTTTTATACTCGTACCAATAACCAGTGCACTGTCAAAACTCTATTCAAATGGCTTCCCCGATATCATACCAGGAACAGAAGAAAAAAAAAAGCATATATTCCCCTCATAATCATACTCCCCAGGTCCCAAAATTACAAAAAGAAAATAGCAACAAATCAAACAACCTGGAATCCATAAGCAATTTTACCTAAAATGGCTTCAGGTAAAATCAACCAGAATCAAACAAAAATGACTAAAAAACCCAACTTTAAGCAGCTAAATTCAAAATTGCGAAAGACCCACCTCAGCTTGATACTCAAACTTCTCACTAGAAGCATCAGAGGCTTCTTTTTCAGTGACTGCAGCCTCACACCTAACAGAAGTCCGATTATTTCTTTTATCAAGATTCCATTTGAGACCAGAAAAAGAAAATCCCTTTCCGAGACCACAATTAATATTTTGGTTTTGCGGTAAATAGGGACTTCTCAAACAAAGGGGCTTGTGGTGAATCGAAAAGGGTGTTGAAGAAGAAAGAGATACTAAAGAAGCAGTAGCTAAGCTTCTGCTTAGAACAGGAGCCATAAGAAAACTGTAAGCAGAAGAGATAGAGAAAGAGAAAGGGATGGAGACTAAGTGGGGGTTGCAACTGTGGGAAATTATGGAATGCAGTGTATCTATTTGAGTACGAAACCCTAAAGCGGGTTTAAGGAAGGGAGTGAAGAGGGTTCTAGAAAGGTGAGGGGCAACGTTTTTGGAGGTTTCTGTTTGGAATTGTGAGGTCAAGATGCCGCCATCTCAGCTTCAACACTATCCATTTAAAAAAAAAAAAAAAAAAAGAAATGATCGCAAATTGAATTGCTATTATAATATGTATAAATTGTTATTTTATTAAATATATAATTATTATAGTTTAATAGATTATTGTTCAAAAAAATATAATTATATTCTATTATGAATTAAAAAGTGATAAAATATTTTTAAAAAATTTCAAAATAATATTTAGAGTTTTGATCCAGTGTGGCTAAAATAGTCATAAGTCAACATGGTCTTCGTCCACTGCTACGTCTTAAACAGAAAAACTCGAACGAAACAGAATAAAGGATCGCTAAAACGTTGCATTATTACCATCCAAACACCAGCAACCGTGTCATAATGTCCGCGACCACCACCACCACTGTCGGAGCTAACAATCCACCACATATCCTCGTCTTTCCCTACCCAGCTCAAGGCCACGCGCTTCCTGTTTTAGACCTAACCTACAAACTCTCGCTTCATGGCTTTACCATCACCGTTATAACCACACCTAAAAACCTCTCCTCTTTATCTCCACTTCTCTCTACAAACCCACAGATCAGAACTTTGGTTCTTTCTTTACCATCTCATCCTTTACTCCCTGCAGGTGAGGAAAACGTTAAAGAACTCGGCAACAGGGGAAACTTGGCTATGATTGCATCTTTAAGTAAGCTTTATGATCCCATAATCCAGTGGTTCCGCTCACATGATAATCCTCCTGTTGCTCTCATCTCTGATTTCTTTCTTGGCTGGACTTTACACTTGGCTAACGAAGTCAACATTCCAAGATTCAGTTTCTTCTCGGTGAGTGCGCTTTTTGCCTGTGTTACGGATTATTGTTGGAATCATCTTGACGTCGTCAAAAATTTAGAGGTAGTTGATTTCGTTGATTTGCCTAAAACGCCATTGTTTAGTGAGAAGCATTTACCTTCCATTTTTCGGTTCTATGATGGATCCAACCCGGATTGGGAGATTGTTAAGGATGGAATGCTGGCTAATATGTCAAGTTACGGGTGTGTTTTCAACAGCTTTTATGCCTTAGAAGGTGATTATTTCCGATTCTTAAAGACCAAAATGGGAAAGCAAAGGGTTTATGCTGTTGGCCCGCTTAGTCTTCTGGGACTAGATCGCAGCTTGGATTCTGGTTCATTTAGTTACGTGCTTGACTGGCTTGATGGGTGCCCGGATGGGTCGGTGGTTTATGTATGTTTCGGAAGTCAAAAACTGTTGAGTAAGGAACAAATGGAGGCATTGGCAATGGGTCTTGAATCGAGCATGGCGCGCTTTATCTGGGTCGTCAAAACCGGAACAGCGGAACAAGAGGATTCCGGGTATGGAGCAGTACCCAAAGGGTTCGAGGAACGTGTTGCTGGCAGGGGATTGATAATAAAACGCTGGGCACCCCAAATGATGGTACTCGGTCACAAGGCGGTAGGTGGGTTTCTGAGTCATTGCGGGTGGAACTCGATGCTGGAAGCGATAACTAGTGGGGTGTTGATACTGGCTTGGCCAATGGAGGCTGACCAATTTGTGAATGAAAGACTGCTGGAGTACTTGGGGGTGGCTGTGAGAGTGTGTATGGGTGGTGACTCAGTACCAGATTCCGCCGAGTTGGGGAAAGTTATTGGCGAGTTAATGAATGGGAGTGGATATGAATTAGAGAAGATGAAGGCCAGGGAATCACAAAGCAATGCATTAGCTGCTATAAGAGATGGTGGTAGTTCTTCCAGAGACTTGGATGGGTTGGTTACTGAGCTACGGGGACTACAAGCTCAACAAAAATGATAATTGGATTAATACGGTTTCCTTCAGCTTCGATATTAAGTTTGCAACACCATTCTAAGGTTGGTGTTTGCTAGTCCTGAAATAGTTATTTGCAGCTACAAGCGCGCGTCATAAAGAATTAAACACATTCTGCAGGTGAAAGATTGTAAGCAAGATCTATGTTTCATGCGCGAAATTTTAAGCAACACTGATTCCTCAATGGTTATGCATTGAACGGAATAACTTGTACAGGGTAAGAACTTCATCTACCAGCGTACAAGGCAATGGATGGAAGAGTCTCGATTGTGCAGAATAAAGTGCCATGAATGAACATCAACTGCTTCATCTGTATCCCTTCCTGATAACAAGATTATGACAATCTTCCATCGTCAATCTAAAATGGTTTTACGAATTTGCTCCGCCACACCACCACAGCCATCTTTCCGACACCAGAAGAAATCTGGTATCATGAGCGGTACCTTCACAAGTACATAGAACGTACATGAACGCGTAGAAACATGAAGAAGGCGTTCATAAATGCATGAAAGCGTATAATTATCGTAATTCATTCTATAATTCTCAACTCCAACTGGGGAAAAAAGCACTGACCATCATAACTTAAAAGGCAGGGAATGAACATTAACAAACAATTCTGGAACAGAGAATTTGATAGAGAAAAGATTATGAACTAACCTTTCTTGTGTGGTCCAAAATCATATAGAAGCAGAAACGAAACTTCAACTCTTCAGCAGGCAGCAGAGGCGCTGCGACAATGCCGGGGAAAGTATTCATTATACCTGACTTACATGGTTCAAGCCATCAAACTGCTGAATGACATCAAAATACTCCTTTGTTCAAATACATGGTTTAGCACCGGCACCACGATGGTGAAGACTGAAAAAGAAAAAAACACAAACCAGGAGGCTCTATCTCCAAATCAATGTGATTCTCGCACAGAATCATCCAATTTTTTCTTAAAATGCAAGGAAAAAAATATATGAGGGCGTCAAAAAGTTGTACCGTCTGGTTTAGCTAAAAATAGAAAAGGAAACTTAATTAAGTAGTGCTAATCTATGAACATTACCTCATCAAAGATGACAAGAATCCTAGTGTTCTAGGACTTGAAGCATCTATCGGCCCGAGATATTGAGTAAGCCTTCTACTTTACAAGATTCTCAATTTCATCAGAACAATTTTGAATTAATTCCATTAAGAAAACAAAGAACATACATAATTATATTATATGCTGTACAATTCATACCTCACGCAAGGAGCATCCCCTATCAGTTAAATGTAAACCATCAGATAGCTCTTTCTGTTGACGAGCTGCATGAGAGTGGTTGACTTCATTGGCTACTCACCAAGTAAGCCCAATTTGATCATCTTAGCCAGTAATTCAGACTCTGAACTGAAATGTCCAACTTGATGACAAGCGTTAATTAGTACTGAACAAAGCTCTTGGTCAGGGAACACACCATTAGATAGCATCATCCTGAAAAAGTATTTGGCTTCAGTTACTAAACTTCGTTTGCATAATCTGCTGATGACAGCGCTATAATCTCTGACTGAAACTTCAAACCCCTTTTCCACCATTTGACCAAAGTATAAAACTGCTTTATTAACATAACCCTTAGCACAATGCGCTTTGATTATTGTAGAGTAAGCAACTTTATTCAGACCGACTTTCTGATCTTGAAGAGAAACCAGTAGACTGTCAGCATCATTTAGATCACCATAGACACAAAGACCATTTATAAGAATATTGAATGTAGCTGAAGTAGGCTGGAGTTTATGCTGTCGCATTTCATCAAATAACTGAAATGCTTTGCTCATGTCTTTGGTCCTGCAAAATGCTTGGATTATGGTATTGTATGACACTTGATCTGGCGTTATACCCTGAGATTTCATATCCTCAAGCAACTGGCAAGATGCTTTCAACTTCCATTGTTTGCATAGAGCTTTAATTACCACAGTGTACGTTACGTGAGTTGGTCCAATAGCGTTCTTCTCCATTTCTGACAGCAACTCGTGCAAGTTCCCCATATCACCCTCTTCACAGTACGCATTCATAAGAGTAGTATACGTTATTGCATTTGGTTTCAGTCCATGCAGCTTTATTATATCCAGCAACCTTCTAGCCTGAGATAACCTTCTAATTTTGCAGAATCCATAAACAAGAGAATTGAAAGTCACTATGGTAGGATGCATTCCTTTCTCTCCTAATCGTTTGTATAATTTTACAGCCCCTCTGATGTTACCATGTTTTACATACCCATAGATCATAATATTATACAGAAAAACATCTAATGACAAGTTGATTGTAATCAGAGAATCAAAATACTTTCTAGCTTGTGATATCATTCCCTTTCCACAAAAACCCATCAAAATAGCACCATGCGTAAATGAATTCGGAAAGATCCTGTCTAGGCACATCCTTTTATACAGCTGGATAGCCTGCTGAACTTCTCCTTGCTTACAAAGGCCATGAATTAGGATAGAATATATTACAAGATCAGGTCGCAAGCCACTGGCTTCCATCTCACAAAGTAATTTCAAAGCCACATCGACCTGTCCATTTTTGCACATGCAACTCAGTAGCACTGTGGATGAGATGATATTCAACTGAAAACCCTGAGAAATCATCTCTTCATGCAACTTTAGTGCTTCATCAATATTGCCCATCTGGCAGTGCCCACATATAGTTATTGTATATGTGATAATATCTGGATTTAGCCCTTTAGTTAGCATTCCCTGAATGAGATCCCACGCTCCATCCATCAAACCAAGTAGACAAAACCCTTTAACAAGAATGTTGTAAGTTACTATATTAGGCTCTACCCCATGCTTCTCCATATCATTTTTCAAGTCCAATGCTTCTTCCATAGAACCAGCTATACACAATCCATGAATAAGAATATTATAACTGTATGTATCGGGAAGAACTCCACATTTGACCATCATACAGAAGAATGACTTGGCAACATCTACCAAACCTAATTTACAGTATCTTGACATGATGGTATTAAATGAAACAACCGAAGGTTGAAACTCCATTACAACATCACGCAAAAACAAGACTGCATCTTGAAAGTTAGACTGCATGCATAGGCCATCTACAACAATGGAGTTAGTGTAATCATCAGTCTGAGGAGTGCCACCATCTTTGATATCATTATACAAATCCCACATACTATTAGAATGCCTAAGACTGTACAACAAACTGTTGTACGTTTGTATTGAAGCTGAAAACTTTAGATGTTTCATCTTCACAAGAACAAAAAGAGCATCATGAACCATTTTGGATCTTGAATAACAAAAGGCTAACGTATCCCACACGACATTACTTGAATCCCAGTTTCTGAATTTACCACAAAGCAGTTCACAAAGTGAAGGAGCCGACCCAGAGCCTACACAAATAACACAAACAGACGGCATTCAAAATCCTTAAAGAAACAGAAACGAAATCAATTTTAAAGACCAAGACATTTAAAACAATAGCAGATTAAATCATTTCAAATGATTTCATTCTAGACAAAGCCGTAGCACATCATGATTCGAAAACATGAATCTAGCAACTTAAAGTGAAATAAGCCAAAATGCATGGCACACAACATAAAGATAAAAACTTTTTATATCTCTAGATACAAAAATAGAGAAGTACACAAACTTGGCGGACCTTCATGAAGCAGCATTTGGTCCAAAACCAAGCGCAACTCTTTTATTCTTTTCTTTCTAGCCAAAGCATATGAGACAACAAGTTTAGAAAAACTGGAATGTTGGAACCCGAATTCATTACTCAACAAGTAATAGAAATCCACCGCAAAGTCCGGATTGTCAACATTCAAGCACTCCATTATTTGATCAACCTGGGGCTGATTAAGCACAGAAATCACATCTTTAAAATGTTTGTGATCCATAAATTTCCTAAAGCCTAAACACTTAAAACAGAATAGAATCATATGAACAGGGTCTCCGAAGTCTGAAATTATACAAGAGGTACTGGTGGAGTTGGCATGGGTAGTCGTGGTTGAGGGTTTATCGGCGAGAATAGCAACGGTGGAGACAGAAGAGGGGACGAGAAACTGATAAGATTTTCTCAAAGGGAAAAAGAAATGCAAAGGGATTCTCCATTTTCTAAGCATGGAAAAGAAGGGGATTTTTGTGAAACTTATCCTCAACTAAATATACATATATACATAGAGAAAAATAAAATTAGGGTTTTGAAAGAACCGCTGGGTATAATTTCCCGGCAAATTTTGAAGCTGTGAAAAAGGGTAAGTAAACTGGTGGAGGGGTTTAGGGGTTTAAGAGTACTTTGAATGATGAAGGAGGGGATACCACCCACGGCTGCTGTGAAGTCTTTAACTTGGTGGATATTGTGTAAAGCCCATGGCCCATGGCCCATGGCCCATGGCAAAGTATAAAATGATAAACTGGAAAACGAATCCAGAAAACATTGAAGACAAAACAGACAAAGAGGAGAAGATGAGATTAAAGAGAAACAGCTATTCGAATGATATGCACGAACCTTCAATTTTCAGCCTCTCTCTCTGTGTTTCTTTCCGAACTCCGCAGAAAGTGACTAAAACCCTGTTTCTTCGAGAAGGGGTTATGTGGGTGGTGAAGCCAAGATGGGTTACATTCCACGATGAAATAAGGACAAATAGATATGGGTCGTTTGATTTCTGATGCATTGGGTTGTTGGATTTTACCCCTTTACTCCTTCGTAACTAAACTATTCATGATTCTTCTGTTTCATTGTTAGTCATCTAGCAGAAGCCTACACACCCTTTTCCCTGTTTTGATGATGGCCAACGCTAAACATGAAAGGCCAATTTCTTTTACATTGGTATTGATATCATCTCTTTACGAGGAGGGATTGTATTGTATTTGATCATGTTTGTACGTCAAGCTGATTCCGAACAACCAATCCATGACATGGGATGACGAGATTCATGTTTATAACGTCTCTTTCGACAGAGGAAGACGTCATATATGCAGAATCACTTGCCAGATTGCTGACTTGATCACAAACCAACCAAAATTGGTCATGAATTCTTAAATAGATCATATAAAGAAAATGGATACTGAAAGGGAAAGGGTATGAAAGAACCCAAATTTAAGCAAATTGCAAGGTACAGTGACAAGGAAACATGCACCTCTCAGTGGCATTATCCTCAGCTAGTAACCTCATGAAAAAAGAGAAGAATATGAATCTGAACAGCAGAACATGCTGAAAGATCAATAGATCACCAAAAGGGTATAGCTAATCGAATTGAAGCATGTTCAAATAATAAGCTGACATTTTGTTTCTTTAATTTGTTTCATTTCATTTTACAAGTTGTTTATCAATCAGCCACCTGATGAGTGAAAGGTAAAGGAAAGAAAATGAAACCGTAAACGTATCTAAAAGAAAAATCAAAGAGATGTAATCAATTCAATCTCCCAGCAACTTGGTCCTAGCTTTACGCTAATTCAATGAATGGCAACAGCAGTTCCTCCAACTTTCTACGACACTTTCTAGCCATGAACTCGATCTATATCATAGATATCGATCCCTTCCACAAGCCTGCAAGTCTTATTCTGCATATCCTGTTATCTCCATTAAAACTGGCACGAGGTACCAAGTCTCTGTCTTTGCCTCTGGTTTAGTGTGACATATTTTCGTTTGTTAAATGCTGGAAGCAGCAATTCCTGGAACTTCTGCAAAAATAGTCTCCATTCCTCATTATTCATGTCAGCCAGCTCTATGAAACTCGTGCTTGCAGGAATATGCTCATCAGCAGTCCTGTTCCCAAGAGATGTACTGACTTGACCATATTCTGTTTTAAATCCTGATAACTTCTGACATCCGTGTTCCTTGTCACCTAAACTAATATTCTGTAGGGATTCTGAGAGCACTGATCTAGTGTTTAACCTTTCTGGCAAAGGCACAACACCAAATTTCCCTACTCCATCTTCCTCCTTTTCATTTTCATCAAAATCTACATCAAACTGGAATTCCTCGTCTCCAGAATCAGTCCCTGGAGACAAGACCTCCCTCTCAGGGATCAACTTCTTTGCCTTGATACATACAATCTCAAGATCGCTGGGTTCTTCCTCACCAGCACGGAATTCCCTAGTCATCATCTCACCAATTTCAGCAAGGCAGAGACCAGCAGAAACAGCTTCCTTGAGGAAAATTGTGCAGAGAACCAATACCCGTAGACAAGCCTCTCGAATCATAGGAAGCTCTTTTCGCAACATATCACAATCCTTGACAGGATCCAGTTTTTCGATATACTCAAGTTCATCACCTGAGAATGGTATGGAAGCCTGAGGCCAATGAATCCACTCAAAATAAGGATCCTCTAATGTTTCGGGCAGGCAAAAACCGTGATCAATTGGAATAAGCTCTACTTGCCCAAATCTACCAAGCTTCCTCACAAGAAGGTTTCCAGCATGTCTATCTGTGTTAAAGATCCTGACATCTAATATCCCGATATGATGCACGGCAGAAATTGGGAACCTGGACGTCCCATGATCGCTAGCATCAAAATCATGTTGTATGTACTGTTGGAAAGATGCAATCTTGGTAACCTGCTTCTTCTTGCGAGGTCTGTTGCTATTAACCCAATCATTGACATTGAAGATTGAGTGAGTGATCTTCACCAAGGCTGTAGAGGGTACGTTTGCAAAATGATCATAGTCAAGAAGATAAGCAGCTACTTCCCGGAACCCTGTCTCTCCAACCCGCACGGACCGTTTCAGGCCTGGTTGCCCAAGAGCATTACCAACAAAGCCTTTTGGATTATTGGGTGCAAAAGGTTCTTCATTTGTTGGCTTTACAATGGCAACACTCTCTCCTCTGTCGTTCCTGAAAAGGTACGCGCCTCCAAGCCCGCTATGAACAGGAAGGGGATCGATACCTGTCTTGATTGCCCTGATACTTTCCTCGACTAAATCTTTCAATTTGGAAGAGCTATTTGATTGTCCCAATATCTCAATAAGATCACTTTGATCCTTTTGCTGGATATCCTTGCAGGAAGGCCATAAACATGGACTAGATGAGCTTCTATGCATATAATTCCGAGTCAAAAGAAGGGGTGAATCATTGCGAACAACATCGAGGTCATTATTCAGTACCATACCCCCAAAAGTCAATGAACTCTCCTCAGTTGGGACATCAAAGGCAAGCTGCAATCTTCTTTTCACTGTATGAGCATTGTCACAACGATCCAATTCCATCCACAAGACACATCCAGTCTCAGTTTGCACAAAAACCCGTCTCCTACCAACAGAATGTTTCCCATCCATATTCTTGGTCCCGTAACATTCCCCACCAAGGGGACTCTTGAAGACTGTGACCACCATCTGGGCCTGAACCGGGCGGTCCATGAAATGGGCAGGAGATAGGATTGGCTCCCAAGAGAGTGCTAAACACCAAAGCCAATAACAACTGATCGAGCAGAGAATAGTAAAAAACAGCAATTCAGCATCGATGATTAAATTATGGCGTGAACAGCAGGACGGGTCAGAATGCAGATACTAGGAACAAAAGAGGGCAGCAATAAAAATGGAAACTTCAAGAGTTGAAAACTTGGAAATCAAAGAAGAATAATATCAAGAAGCACGTTTGAGAACATTGAAAAGAAAATATGGTAACAGAATCGGTCGAGCTGACTCGGTTAGAATTCAACCAAAGTGCGTACTGTTCCTGAGGAGAACGTTCTTCCTTCATAACTCTCTCTGTTCGGTGACTCGAAATCTTTCCCATGTCACTCGCTGTCATGGGAACCATTGGATCTTGAATAGATGCGTGGAGAAACATAGGCCGTTAAGATGGAAGGAAGACAGAGGAGAATCTGACGTGGAGATGAGGCATTGGATAAGGACGTGGCGACAATCACCGTCTTTACAAAAGAAGTAGTTGCTAGACATTTGGACTTCAGTATTAGCTCCAAAAAATTTATTAAAAATATAATAATATATATTAATTTTTATTAATATACAATTAATTATTAATATATAAATTATTTTTTTTTGAAATTAGCCGCATATATTTAAATATATTTTTTTAGTTAAAATATTAAAATTTATCATAATTTCATGGATATATCCTTAATTAGAGTAGTTGATGTGTTTTCTGGTTTGTTATTCTGCGTGGCTTATGCAGTTGAAGGAGAGTTATCGTTATACATGTTGACATAAGAAGCTACAGGCTATACACCCATCGGTTATATAAACGTGATTAAGATCCATATCTTTATAAATTTATTTTTATTTGTAAATTTATCATTAATATTATCCTAAATTAATTAGTTTGAATTGGAATGGATATCATTATTCTCCAACAGATAAATTGGGGAGGAGGGCAGTTGGTTGCCTTAGCATGTGAACTAACTAGCACAGGCAATCGATTAAAATATGTAATAAGAAACCTACGGGTTTGAATCAAGAAATCTGCACAAGACAAACCAAGTCTTAACAACCTCGACTAAATTTTTCAATAAATAACCTATTATTGTGTCTGTCCAAATAAATGAAAGAACACAATGAGGTCTGTTATGACATGAAAGATTTCTGCTAGATCGGTATTTGCTTTACATTAGCTTCTTCCCTGGTCATCTATGCACCGAGACCAAAATCTTCTAGGTAGAGCATATGGTTCCTTTTCTTCATCTTTCCTGGTCGCTTTCCATCCTTTACAAGTACTAGATTCCTTTTCACTCCATTCTCTCTTAAATCAAATCGTCAGTAGCCGTTGATTTCTTTGGATGCTTTTCATCTTCAATATCCTGCTGATGCCAAACAAATATTTTGATCATGTACGGCAAAACAAATTGAATACCCCCAAGTGACTTGGAAAATGGTCGTACTTCTGAGTCAAAAAATAGAAGCTGGACTACAGATACTATTATAACATAGCCATATCACTAAAATGAATGTGACAATATAAACTTACGGAATTGCCAATCTTGTCGAAATCATCATCAAAGCTACCGCTACCATCACCATCATCTGAAAAATATTGCATTCGGTTAACCAATTTGATGGAGAAGAGTAAAATACTATCATCTACCATAATTTTACATTTTCTTGAACATCAATGTGTTCCCAGATCATCAAGAATTTCCAGTGAATTATGCTTGATAGCATAAGAAATGGTTACATGTCCTGTAGATGAGATAGTGCACATGTTGAAGGATTTCAGGCACTCGGTAGTTGACATCTTGTTTCTCCTAGAATTAACTTTCCTGTGTAATAATATCAAACCGGAAATTGAAGCATAAATCCAAAGCAGTCTTCCTCTAAGATCCTACTTATGAAGGTCTGGTAGGATTTTAATTTTCAACATTCGAAACCTTTTAACATGCATGAAACCCCTGAATATTAACTTACCATCATCACATTGTTGGTTATACAGGAATTCTGTTTTATCATTTCCAAGTAATCTTTCAGCATATATGCAGCAGTGAGATGTGGACCGAGCCAAATGGCATCAGGCAATATGCTAAGTTGATTACTAAAAGTACCGCAGAAGTTGCTGGAAATAAATTATTTATCCTTATGATGAATTGCTATTTCTATTCACAAAGTCCATTTAGAAAAAAATACCTGGACCCCCATCACTGTCTTCAAGATCTCCCAAAAGAAAAGTATCCAAGTCTTGCTCTGCTGATGATGATGCAGTTGATAACTTGCTTTTCGAGTTCGTGTCCTTCACACCTGATCCATAACTCTCTCCAGATATTGTACTTTGATTGGATTTGTCTTCTTTCATCTGTTTTTCTTCCAAGCTCTTAGCCTCTTCCATATAACGTTTCTCATACCTGAATTTTCAAGACCAATAGAAGAAGTATCATATAAATATTCTCTACTAGCTTGTCTTCTCTATACACAAACTCACAGCAACAAGTCTACAAACTATAGTTCTTCTATTATCAAAGCTAGCAAGATCAAATGTGCATTAAAAACCAACATTCCATTTCTGATGCACGTAGAAAAAATACAGTTTTCAGAAAAGCAACAAATGAATGCAGTATTATATTTTACATTAATATCAACATATCCGAGTCAAGATTTCTGTTCAGTGTGAGCAATGCTCTGTAATTTTTCATAACATTTGTTAGCCCAAAGGATATTCAACATTTCCACACATGGCATCTAGACGAACATAAATTAAAACATCATAGTAGTCACTTACGGTGCAACATGAGTGCTCACAAGTGTGAAATAAATCCTCCAAAATCTCCTTTCTTTCATCACACGAGGGCATAATTCATATCTTAACTTGGAGATTTGCTGCATCAGACAAAACAAGCAATGTTAGCTCTGTTTTTAGTGAGTACGACAGGAAACATTAAACAGCAAAAGAAGGAATCATTCCCTACAAAATTGACTTCAAGTATAAATATAAAAAGATAAAACGAAGATGGTAGATCATGCAAAGAATATGCTTTTCTTAATGGAATTTTCTATCCAATTTAACCAGACAGAAAATGATACGATCCAATTGAAACGGATTCACGCATTCATCATACTCCCGCACATCATTCACACTTGGGATGCAAAAGAAATATCATCACCGAACTCTCCAAGAGAAAAACTAATGAATAAATAAGACACTAAGCCTTAAATTAAAAAGAAAATACAAAACGAAGAATTTACCTTAACATTGGTGAGGACGAGAGTGGCATGCTTCTCTTGCCACTCGTTAAGATCTTTCCGTACATTTGATCCCGTGGTTGCCATGTCAGACACTTCGGCTTCATCTGCACCGATCATCACAGTTCAGTTAACCTAACTTAACATCAAACAAAAAATTGAAGAATGAATTGACAAATAAATACCTTGAATAGGGAAGTTCTGGAAAGTAGCAGAGGTAAGTCCCTTCACAAAACCTCTCAAATCATCAGTAACTCCAAACTTCTCAAGCTCATCTGGATCTGATGACAAAGACGAAGGACTGGAAATGGAGAGAGAAGGGAATTGAGGAGGGATAATATCGGAAATGGACTTGATTTGGATCTGATTGGCTTGTTTAAGAGCAGCGGTTTTTAGCTCATCGGCCGTTTTAGAAGCTTGCAATGCAAGTTCCTTAGATTTTTTGGCCGTTTCAGCGACTAGATCGGCGATTTTGTTGGATGATGAAGTTAGGGTTTGAGATTTTTTGGCTGTTTCTTCTGCAAACAGTTTCGCTCTCTTCCATATATCTTCCATTGTTTTTTTCCCCTTCGGTTTCCTCAGGTTTACCGGGCGTTGAAAAGAAAGCTGCTCTTAAGTAACGAATCAACGTGCCTCTACGACGTCGTTCCATGTCGGTGAGAGAGATCCCCCTGTCAGACGTCAACTTTTATCGGGCAAAGATTCAATTTAACCCTCCAACTTATATCAATAGTTCAAATCCATCCGATATGATATGACACGACTTGTTTGAATTCAAATACAACAGTCGCACATCGATTAGCATATCATAATATTAGAGTTCGATTTTATAACACCAATAACCTGCATTAATCTTAATCTACACACCATATCATCGTATATCTTTTTTTTATATATAATTATCTTTTCATATTTTAATAAATATGTAAAAGAATAAAATATAATTATATATTAATTGATAGGTATGTTTTTTATGGATCCTCTTGCTTAATATTTTGAAGAACAGCTTACAAGTTTCTGATCCAAATGAATCGGAAAGCAGTTCTTAGACAGGGGATGGCAAAAGGAAGGAATGAAGAACAATAATAGCACCAAAACTATAACATACATGCTTATACCCCCAAATGGTATGGCATCCCAACCTCAAAGCACGATGATAGCCAGCCTACTTGGCATTCATTCCAAGCAACACCAAATATAAAAGATGCAAACTTGAACTACCTAAGCCTTCAAATTAATTGTAATGGTGTGTGTATATATGAATATATATATATATATATATATATATTTTTTTTTTTTTTTTTTGTTCGACTTCAATCTATGGACAGAGTAGAAGCAATCAGAATCTACAGCAAAGAAGGCTCTGCCCCCAACTTCTATGCTTTCGGAAATGTCTCCGATCAGCTTTTGCCATTCTTACAGGACTGCTATTCCATTCCGACTGCAATCTGTCAAAACAATTAGCTGTGTTTCAGTACTGAGTTCAATGTAAAAGGTAAAAGGTAAAACAATTAGCTGTGTTTGACAGGGACAAAGGTAAAAGGTAAAGTAGTTAATTGACGGGTTGTCTTACATGGGAAACGCAAAGGAGCGGGTGCTAGTTGTGCTGCTATCTGATCTGAGTGAGAGGCTTCCAGAATACGCAATCGGTCCCGAGTAACTTATCAGACCTGATAGAGGAGCTGCAGCAGAAAAACTCGTCTCCCCTTGATTGTGTTGAAGTTGACCTGAAAACATTTCGGTGCTAGCATCTCCATTACTTGACTCTTTACGAGTTGTCTCAAGGCATTTGGAGCCACAGCTTTGAGAATGGTTCTCTCCTCCACTAGCTACGGTTGCAGAAGAATTGACGTCAATCCTTGTGCTTATATCCTCCACCTTGTCATTGCAAGGTAATTCATCTCCAACTTTACTAGGTGATTCAGACACGGAAACTGGATTAACACTTGGCAACTGTTCTTTATCAGCAATCTTTTCAGATTCGTCAGTTTCAGTGTTGCAAGGTACATAATCTGCAGTGTTGATTTCCGAAACAGCTTCCTTACGGTCAGAACCCACAGTAGCTGCAGGAGTCACCAAAGGTGCTTGTTCGCTACTGTTTCGAGGTTGTTCACAATCAGAGGGTGTTGCTAAGGTTGCGTTCTCGTCTGGCTCCTGCATTAGAAGCACCCACCATTAGATTTCAAAGATTCTGAACACCCCAAACCCCAAACTAATCCCCATCTTTAGTTGATTCCTTCTGAATTAAGGACTTGAGGACCTCTCAGCAGTCATATGGCATTCTCATCCCGTTCTTATAAGAAATTCAACAAACTAGCATAATTTTGACTATCGTACCTGAATTGGTGGGTGGGCAACTTCATTAAGCAAAGTCTTGGATTCTGAAACCTCCACGAGTGCCTCTGGAAGCGAGAGCAATTCTCCAAGTGAAAAAACCTCCTTAGCTCTATGATTTGTGCCTTCCTCCATTGCCTTGGCCTCTATTCCCCCTGGAGGCAACAATTCCTTGGAATCACATTTAAGAGATAACTCATTTTCATATAGAAATGAATTGCTCAAATCAACATCATTAGTTATGTCTTTCTCTGGCAACAGGAATGTGCACAATTTCTTCTCATCCGCACCCATGTCAAACAATAACTTGTCCGGGGAAGGAACTCCATCATCAACGCATATATCCTTGACAACATGGTAAGTATTCTCCTTGTAGCAAACTACCACGTCTGGCAGTTCAGGTTCCATGACATTCTTGTCAATATAGCATACCAAGTCCTTGTCAAACGATTCACTTTTCAGTGAAGCATGAGTTATTGGTGCTGAAAAATTTCTAACTTCCTTCTCATTGTCATGTGTTGGCTCATCGACATTCATGCAAGAATCAAGTTCTGCAAGGTACAACATTCCACAATCGTAACTCAACATCTGGAATTGCATCATCAAGAAGTCTATAATACCAGCAATAACAACTCTTTATTCATTAACAAGTTATGCACCATAACAATTTACATGTTTTATCACACGATAATCAAGATAAGAAATCAAAAACAGGTATAAGGTTAATGAGGGTCAAACACTATCAACATCAACTGCTTAGAACGTACAAGCTCCTGGTGGACAGGACAAGGACAAACAAGGAGATCACCCACAATTGTCATTACCTAGTTTCATATTTCATATGAGACAGTATAGTTCTTCACACTCGTTTAGGCAATACCAGCAACCATAAGTCAACCAGTAAGTGCACCCTGTCCTGCCAATTAAAGTCATCAGCAGAAAAACAACAGTGAATCAACGAAAAAGTAAAGGCATTACAAGACTCAAGAACTAAAACAACTGCAGTAACATCGACCAAACCTATAATTGAGCTCTGGCAGGGGACGGATCATGCCAGGTTTAAGGGGGGAAAAAAGTCAACCCAAATCTGATCACCCACATAATCTTGAATTGAATAGGGAAAATATTAAGTACAACTTGTGTTATTTGATTAAAACAAATTACGAGGAGTAAACCTTATAAATAAATAAATAAATAAAATAGAAAAGCTTCAAAAATAATGGGTATGGAATCTTATAATCTGTGAGCTTCTGTGTGCAACAAGACAAAAGAAAAAGGTTTGAACTTTTACGAAAGCTTACACAAACTTTCAACAAAAACATGATTACTCAGATTTTAAAAGACTTTTTTACCATTAAAAATAATAATAACATAAACAAATTAAACTGTATGAGACTGAGACTTGTTAGCCTGCTGCTGTAACAATACCACCCTCTGTTTTTTGCCCGTTTGGAAGCTTTTCAATCAGATCTAACTAATCCCATCACTGTTTTTCTTAAAAAAGAATGGAAATCTGAAAGAAAAGGAGAAATCTGATATGGGCTTTTAACTTAAACAAATGTTTTAAAAGGAAATCTCATAAAAAATACAGTAGAAACCAAAATCAAAGAATGAGAGATCTGAAAACAGATCCCAGAACAAATAGTTTAAAAGAAATTCTACACATAAACCGAAACGCCAGAATAAGAAAAAAGGAATTCATGGATAGTTGTTTACCTTTTTTTTTTGTATCAAATAGAAGAGATTACCCTGTTTCCTTCTTCCTGGTTCAGAACCAAGAAACAGAACACTTTGCTCAAAAAATCACTACAGAAATAACGAAAAAAAAATTGAAAAAAAAACAACTTTCAGAACCACTTGATTCTAATAACAATAGTTAGAAAACAGAAAAAAGAGTTATAATGGTTTTCTTTTTTCGAATTGATAGAGATGGGTTAATAAGGGAAACATTCCATGGATGAAATGAATTGAACTGAACTGAATTGAAAGGCTTCTATTGAATTCATTGCTCGGCAAACACAAAGAAGGGAAGAAAATGTTGTAACAGAGACAGGCTAAGCGAGAGGAAAGAAACGAGAGAAAATAAGAAAATTTGTAGAGGTTTAACTGCAATAATAACACATACACACACTCTTTATTGATTGCAATTAATGCTGAAAACCTAAGATCAGCAAAAACCGCTCTTTCTCTCTCTCTTTATCTATGTCACACTTTCCTTTTCCTTTTCCTTTTCCTCTCCTACTGTCATCTTCACCACCCTCATCCTATTATTAATTAGCCTCTGTTTTAGCCAATAAATACTTCTCTAACCTGACAGGTGCCACCCAATTCATAAAAAAAAAAAAGAGAGAAAAGGGCTTACAATAAAATAAAAATTACCACCCAGCACCGGAAACCTTGCTCCTAGCGATAATACTTAGACGGGTAGCACCAATCCCGAGCAAAGAGCCTGGCTTTTTGTATCTTATTCTTCTTCCTCCGCTGCTACTCCTGCTTCGGCTTCTGGGCTCTGTTTGTTTAGTTTGATGTAATTTTTTAAAGAAGGAAGAGAAGCAGAAGAAGAAGAAGAAGAAGAAGACAGAAACAGAAACATTGAATATAATGTATAGTTTAAGAAGATCGAAGCCATTAAAATTATTAAAGGTGGCTGCCATCAAGTCAAACTTGAGTATTTATTTGTTTCTCTGTTTTTGTTTTTTTAGATAGAGATCCCACGTGGACTGTTTGGGTTGCTAGCTTATTTTAATTTGTTAAAAAATATATTTATCTTTTTTAATTATTATTATTATTATTATTGTTGTTGTTGTTATATTCCATTTTACAACACTAATTATAATTGTCGGAAAATATAATTTAAAGGGCAAATAATAAATTTAATATATAATTTGTTTTCAAGTAAATAAATTTAAAATAAGAGTAGTAAATAAAGAAAAGGAAAAAAGGAAAGTTGGTAGGGTAGACGGTGAAGCAGAGAATCATTTCTCATTATAAAGTATGAGAATTTGGAAATTTCGAGATTAGGGCCACCAGCTCACATGAGTTAAGATGTCCACACGTTCCATGGATTGCCCTGCCCTCTGCCCTCTGCCCTCTGCCCATCCCCATTTTCTTTCTCTTTTTTTTTATATTTTTATTATATATAAATATTATTATCCACTTTATATGAAAATCATAAAATTATCATATTCATCGTATATTATTAAAATTAATATATTATTAATAAATTTATAGAATTAACTCCAAATACATACAAAGACAAGGGTGCAGAATGAACCAACCGTACGTACCCTTTTCCCCAATCGCAAGGCTTGAGTGCAGTGCTGTCATCTGAGCTGTCAAACAATACCCAGGTAGGTCCCACCCAACTATCCTGCCAAATCATTTTTTCATAATTTAATATATATATATATATATATATATATATATTAATATTAGACGATAAATATGCATTTAGTAAATTATTTATTTAATTAAATTTTTAATGGCATATTAACAATTTCCGTTCCTTGACGACTTGCAGAGAATCATTAACTTAAAAAGGTCAAACAAATAAAAAATTAGGGTTTCCTTGCCGCATAATCATATCATATTAATACCATTTTACATTATATATTAATTATTATTATTTTGGTTATCAATTAACTCCACTTTTTCAAATTCAATGCTTTATTCTTATCCCATCAATTATTATCCAATTAATGAATCAAAGAAGTACCATTCGTATAATTAATAATTGAATATTTTCAAAATTATTAATAAAAGTTAATATTTTTAAAATTAATACACGGTTAATATTATGATATTTCTAGTAAAAAAAATGATTATCGATATCATAAATAATAAACTAGCCTCTGGTAAAATTATATAAAATTGTATAAAAATAAGTTTATATAGTTAAATATGTGATTAATAAATTGGAAGCTGGGTATTGGAGTTAGTGAGTTGTTAGGATTTTATATGGAATAATAAATAGGATATAATAAAGAGGAGGGCGGTCCAAATTAAATAAAAATGTATACTAGAGAATGTTGAACATTAAATTTAACAATAGTGGACTTTATTTTGTCTTTTCTTAAAGTCCCCCTAATACTCCCTTTTCTTCCAGCTTTTGACTTAATTCAGCAAGGTCCTTTCCTTTTGTCCCTTTTTTGTTTAATTCAAATACATTCCATTCATTCATTAAAATCAACCCCCCCACCCTATAAAAACCTTATGGTAAAATTAAAATTAAAATTAAAATGAAAAGCACCCAATTTTTAATATATTTTATAATAAAATGTGCCATGCATAGATAACTAAAACAATACCAAGATGATAATTATGCTTATGCTGTGGATTAACATATGATAGTTAGTAGTTATTAATAAAATCACCATCAACTTTGTATCGTATCACTATCACTTCATCTTTGACTTTGACTTTACTTTCATCCATGAAACATGCCTAAAATATTTCATCATTTTCACATTAATCCATATGATTCATTAATTAATTCATCATTTTGCTTGTAGGGTTGGTTGGCAATAAGTGTAACCATTTGATTGGTAGTATTATTTCTTACCATCTACTCTCTGAATTTATTTTTATTTTCAGGGTATTAAATGGGCATAATTAATTTTTTTTAAAAATGGCATAAAAGTTAATTTCATGCAGAAATATATCCCACTTGACATGCACGTATAAGCTGTGGGGGCGAAAGAAGAAAGAAAACAAGCAAAATGACGTGGGTGCTCTGCTTTCTCTTTATGCAGCGGCTTTTTGACTCCGAATTCAGCAATGAAATTCTCAGACTTTAAGATGATGGTGGGGCTGTTTCCATCCCGAACATGGCAGATTTCCAACTCTACCTTCTTGGAACTTTTCTTCATACCCAAGGCTCCCTCAGCCTGACATCTGATGTAAAGTTCCCTGATGATATGGCGTCTTTTTCGTTTTGGGCCGAGTCTGGACAAAGTTTACCGATGATGTTTTGGGCCGGTCTGGTCAGAATCTTATATCATAACCTCGTATGACATGACGCCCTTCAAGAGCTAAGATTCAAATTCATGCGTGATGATGATGCTATCATGTTCCCTTGATTTTATATATTGATAATGAAACATATCCAAGTCTTGAATGTTATCGCCATCGTTGTTTTCAGTTTCATTGAAACGGTCCTTTCTGTCCCCTTCTTCCTAAGGTCGAAGATGACGCCACCAGGAAGACGGCTCCCTGCATGCCAGATGAAATGCCTCACTTGACCGATTTCCAGATTGATTCATGGATAACGGAAGACATCTCTTTGCAGTATGATCTGATCTAAGTTGCTTCGCCATTACTCTATAGATGGCATGTGCACGATCCGGTGAATTGTTTTGAACAGAGTAATGTTTATTCAACATCGGAAACATGATTACAATCTTGAAGGCCATGTACCCAGCAAGGAATGGCTTACATAACAGCTTCTTCTCTTCAAACATGACGCTTTATGTAACTTGAGATTGATTATGGGGATGGAGATGTAAAGAAAATAGTCTGCAATAACATTTATGCTTATCCTGAGCGAGTGTAATAGATTTTCCTATGAAACAAACAACAATTCTTGCAGGTATTTTCATAGCATATCAACATTTGCCTCTGGCTTCGTTCTCATCAGATTCTTCACTAGTCCTTCGAAATCCTTCGTGGAACTCCCACTATCCTGAATGGCATCCAGTGCTACCCTACCCAGCCTCTTCACTCGTTCTCTCTCAGCTCGGTTTTCACTTACTGATTTTGCTAGAATTTGTGCTAACTCGGTTGAATTAGGCACAGTTTTTGCACCTTCACACACCCTTAGAGCAACTTTCAACTCGCAATCCAATAAACTAGCATTCACAAATTGGTCAGCTCCCATGGGCCATGCAAGCATTGGCACACCAGCCACCAGCCCTTCAAGAACCGAGTTCCAACCACAATGAGTCAAGAACGCACCCACCGCTCGGTGTCTCAAAATCAAAACTTGGGGAGCCCATCCTCTTATTACGAGTCCCCTCCCATCCACACGATCTTCAAACCCAGAACCACTCTTTCTGCAACTTTCGTTGCTTTGCTCCTCCACACACCATATGAAATTGACCTTGCTCCTCTCCAAGCTTGACCCTAGGGCCTCCATTTGATCATTGGTCAACGAAGTTTGACTTCCAAAGCAGATATAAACCACCGCATGATCCTGACAAGAATCGAGAAATGCCATCAAATCTTGCAAGGAGACAGAACTTGGCCCTCCTCTTTCAGATTGTTTTGATCTTGAATTGAGATGGGGAGGAAGTAAAGGTCCTATAGCCCACACGTTGTGATGACCCGATCCTTTCTTCAAATGCTCCAAATAAACCCCTTCGAACTCGGAGCACGAGTTCACCACAAGACCCCAACTCACTGAATTAGCACGAAATGAATCTTTGATGAATTCCCAATCAGGATCATTTTCAACATAACTTCGATAAATGGGAGACATTTGCCACCACGGAAATTCCGGAGAGTTGGGTATCTCTGGAAAGAAAACAACTCCACTTTCCGCTCTTCCAGGCATGTCAAGCCAGAGTGAGTAAACAACAGACAAAGCCATTGCACCTGAAGGAGAGAACACAATCCGGGGAATGCTAAGCTGGTTGGCTAGATGTTGTGTCCATCCAAGGAACATATCAGAAATGATGGCAACGGGTGGTGAAGGGTGAGATATGAACCATTGGAGCAAAGGGTCAAAAAGCTGACCAAGCGTACGTATTAAGAATGGAGTAGAATGTGGAGGCAGGTCCTTATTGTTCTCCACTCCAGAGGGGATTGATGGGTGTGGAGGAAATGGAAAGACGAGAGGTTCGATCGATGATCGAACGGAGAGTAA
Organism: Dalechampia spathulata; assembly: GCA_948192965.1. NCBI lineage: Eukaryota > Viridiplantae > Streptophyta > Magnoliopsida > Malpighiales > Euphorbiaceae > Dalechampia > Dalechampia spathulata. The sequence goes on from CANYBF012081794.1 coordinate 35,887, forward strand.
AGGGCTCAAGAAAGGAAGGTTTCTTGGGGTGACCAAGATGGTTATGGTGAAACCGCCATGGATAGCTAGCTTGTGAACAAGGTCAAGGAGTGGGATCATATGTCCTTGAGCTGGGAAAGGGATGACCAAGACATGGATTTCAGAGGCTAGAATTGTCATGACTACATGTTGTAAAAATTAACATGAACAAATAAAATAAAAGCTACAAAATATAGACAGAGAATTTTAAAAAATAAATAAACCAGAAAAACAATAAATTACAAAATTGAAAAGTTCAATAAAAATGACTAAAAAATAGGTATTTTAACTATTTATTCTAATTAATTAGATAAAAGAATAAAAATAGTAAAATAGTAGTTTAATTACGATCTAACAATTTTATTGAAACAGTCAACTAATCTAAATACATATTTATATAAAAATAATAAAATATAAAATATAAAATATTTTAAAATATGATTTTATATATACAACACTACAAATACATATATGAACTTTCCAGCCAAAATATTAGCAAATGCCGGCACTTCCTTGAGGTTGAAGAAAGCCATAAAGAATAAACCACACTTATAAATAAAAATTATTATTATATGTATTACCATTAATTTAATTATATATTTTTCAAACAACTTTTATATTATACTTGTGCATGCCTACATGTTTGAATATAGAATGATGACTTATAATATTATATAAGACATGGACATTCTGGAAGAGATGTCAAGGTTCAGTCATTTGCTTGAATAATTATAAATTAATTGATGTGATAATGAATGATTTATATATATTATTATATTTATTAATAGGTAATTATTATTAATTTTATCGATTAATACATAATGATTATACATAATTTTATCTTTCATGATTGCATATTTAAAAAATATATATATTAAAAGCATAAAACAAAAAAGTTAATTTTTTATAATTTTTCTGATTGTTATCTTCTCTTTTTTTTTTATAATTTTTTAATTTAAATTTACTACTATAGCTAAATATTTATATATTAAATATAAATATATTTATATCAAATAATATTATATAATATATATTTATTTAGGTAAGGCCTTTCAAATGTAGTGGGCTGTGTTCTCTTAGAGAGATTAACAGACGGGAATTTACATATCGGTTGGATGGGTAGTATATAAAATGAATTTTAAAAATACTTTAATATAAAAAAGTAAACAGCTGTAATTTTTATAATTATTGATTGATTGATTGATTAATCAAGTGTTGTGCAATGGGTTTTCATGGTATATTTATTTTATTTAATGGTATATTATTATTCGGAAACAATAATGATATGGGGGACGTGGGAACATGCGGGAAATTGATATTTTAATAATAATAATAATATTGTTATTTGTCAGGTATTCAGCTAAATGGAGGAAATCCAGCTGGCTTCTTGGTTTTATTCTAATGTAACAGGTGGCAGCACACATTTTTCAGATGATAATTCTTGATCGGTGAACTGTTAACATTAAACAACCACCAGGAAGAAATAGTGGTTATAGAAAGAATCAAAAAGAACGTAAAAGAGATCCATCCCTATCCCTATGGGAATGATAGCCATTCAAGACTTGATAATGCCTACTCCTACGTGAGGATATAGTTGTTGCCTAGCATCTATCTATCTACTTCTCCTCTGTTAAATGGTCTATTCTCACATCCAATTGTCCAAAATCCCACTCTTCCTATCCTATATAATAACTACTCCTTCATAAACCCAACGACGCAAACGACACCACTACAAGATGCCGGCACCATCACGGGAATTCTACCCTCAAAATTCTAACTCTCAATAATTGGAAAAAAGAACCAAGTTTTGAACCGGAGGAATCAAGACATTCCAGAACCTGCCATTTACATAATTGCCAACAAGTACACGAATAAATGATTTGGGATAGTTTCCTCCGAAACAAAGAGCCACAGTTCCAAGGGCTATATTATAATAACACAAATTTTTAAGAAATGATATATGCTTCAAAGAAAATGGCAATAACGTGGTAGTAGTAGATAAACCAAAAGAAAAACAGAAAAAATTTTGAGAAATGGAAGGATAGAGTAGTAACCTTCCTTTGAGGCCACAATCTGGTCGACCACATCTGTATTTGCATCCCTCCGTGTACAACCCAATGGTGTTGATTTGACATCACATCACCCTGTAATGGCAGGGTAGCTTTCTATACATGATTTGGATTACTGGCATATATTAGAGATGTGTTCTACTACCGCTCCCACAGATCAACTCATGCTTCCGTCAAATTCACCAGGAAATGTCCTTTATCACTATATCTTTCTTGTACAAAATGATATCTTCCGATCTATGGTAGACTTTTTCTGGGACTGTGGAGAACACTTCGATAAAATATGACAATGTCCTGATTCAACCGTCATGTGCTACTCAAGGAACGCAAGGGATCCTCTGATGGCTGTAGGCACTCTTCTGGGTTGGAATAGAAGTAATCCTCCTCTTTTGGCCTATCTGGGATAACCAACCTCTGCGTTGGGTTCCCCATCTTTCCTGCATGTGCTTCTTTTACAGCATAGGAAAATTCATTCCAACTCAACAAACCATTAGAGTATTTGTCTATCAGATCAACCAGGTGACTTCTTTGCAGTAAAATTGTCTTCTTGAACCCAAGGAATCTGAAGAAGGAAGCGTAAAATATAACACAAATCAAGATGGCTTACCACTACACTATCTTAGAGAAATATATCTCGAATGAAATTTGATGGTTGTCCCAAAAACCAACAAAAACAAGTTAAAATAAAATTCAAAGTTCAGTGGTGGTTTAACAGCCAGAATAAAGAGGTCTGACTCGATTAAGAGGCATATACAATTTACTGTCCTCCGATGGAGGCAGAAAATCGGTATCTTATCACTGAGAAGGAATTTTTTATTCCCAAATTATTTATCTGAACCCAAAAAAAATCACTGAATTAGTTTAGGAATTTACAGTTGACGAATGCTGTACAAAACATAAACGTTACAGAAGTAAACGAGTAGTATACCTCCTGTGACCTTCGACAACTTTAGCCATGTTTCCATCATAGGTGGGGACAAAAATATCACTCTCCAATGAAACAAGATAATCCAATGCTGCCATCTGGGACGAATGATTCTGGAAAAACCTAAGGTCTGATGGTTCCAACAAAGTTTCCTTTCTGACCTGTATCACGAAATGCATTAACGGAAAGCAATCAATATGAGCTAGCGTTTAAGCAGTTGATATCAGCTTAAAGTCTACTGACCAGTTTCGGAAAAGCTGCTGCAAGACTGGCCATTCTCCTATCTCCACCATAGATTTCACCAGCCGCGATGTATATCTGCATATTTGGGTCAATGTCCAATGCCCTCAATGTAAGAGCTGTTTCCTCTGGTGTCAAAGGGCATAATCCATCTTTTCTTTTCAAGTCGGAATTTATTATTTTTTCTTTCCACCAAGGATAAGCATATCTGTTTAAGCAAGAAAATTTTGGCATTGATTGTGGAGTGAGAATCAGATTAACTGAAAGACTGCTGTTGGTACCAAATATATGTAATCAAAGAGATATGCATCTCACCTCATTCTTGTTAATTCTTCAACCTCCTCGCTGTTGCAGCCCTGTGTACAGCCAGAAAATGCCAACATGTCCATTTCATATCGAAGATGAAGTACCAAAAATGGACCGTTCTGCCTAAGAAGCTTTATAACTCTTTGCCCTAACTCCTCTATCTGAGAGGTGAATCGCAAAGCACTAAAATTTACACGGCAGCGCAACTTCTGAACATCCAGAGGTTGATGGTTATTGGCAAGTCGAGCATCAGTTCTATTCAGATGCAAAATTTTATACTTTTGAATCAAAGGAAGAATCTGCAGAAAAGTAAACAAAAAATGTTAATGATCATGTCAGGTTAATAAAAGACCACCCATGTGACCTGAGATCATATAATAATTTCTACTGTGCTTCATGGCAATATTGAGAAATACAAGGAAAAGATACAGAAAATGAACAAACCTGATTATGATAATAAGATATATCAGACCAACTAATTGGGGCCATGGTATAAGTCATCCCCAATTCCACTCTCCTCTTCATCCTAGGAGGCAATTCTTTCAATATTCGAACTTCATCTCTCAATGATGAAATAAAATGATCCACATCAAATATATCTTGGAACTCACTGCAATATCATGAAACCCGTTAACAACTATATGTCAGTAATTCAGAAAGAAAAATCAACCATCAAAGAATCCACTGCGGTTAAACAAACGGAATTCACACACCTAGGATCAGCCCAAAAGGAAGTTTTATCCAACTCTGGAACTATAAGTGTGACATTCAAATACCGCGCAATAGCAACCATATCGCATATCTACAAAGGTGGAGAAAAATGTTATTTCATCCCATTATAAATGTAGAAATTGCATAATTAACAAAAGGATCAACCACCAGTCTTTCCAACTGTACTTTAGCTAAGTACTCACCGCTGCTCTCATTTGATTGAGACCTCCATTGCAGGAAATCATAAGATATCCATTGTTCTTGTAAACCCCTATACCGGCAACAAGAAACCAACATGAACTCACAACTTGCATAGGTAATCACCAATAGTTACCAAGAAAGATACTATCAATACCAGCCAGTCTCTCAATTAGGACATACAATCATAAATCTGAAAGCACAAACAGAACCCACAAAAGCAATTCCCTTGTTATTTTTTACCATTTAGTTTCTTTTGTCCTCTTCTACTAAAAATGTAAACAACGAAATTTTCGAAATCACAGCAAGAATGGCAAGAACAATTATACACGACTAAAAGAGAGAGAACCAGAAAACAACACTCACTCTTAGGAGGTAAAACTTTGACAGGGAGATTATTAGTCTCTTCCTGCAAAGCAGAATCATGAGAAAAACACGAAGGCCAGCCTTTCAATACTCTATTTGGTCCCCACATCTCTCCGATCGTCGTTAATTGTACTACACATGTCCATACTAACACCGACGTTGTTGCCCGAATCAACCACTTCTTCATTTTCGATATTCCACTCTTGCCCTTCACCTTCTCAGCTGCATTTTTTACCACCATCCCCATTTCGCTTCTATCACACCTTTTCCCTCCTCTCAATCCTTCACATTTCTCTCCATGAACAAACCCAAACCAAACAACAAAAATGTCGCCGTTTTGGCTCTCCTCCCCTCTTGATTCTTCCTCTACTTATCGTTTTTAAACAATGTAGATCCCTGACACGTCGTTTTCTTCTTCAGGTAGTTTATTGCAAAATTGCCAAAAGCTATAACGAGATCAACAACAACAATTAAAAAGAATAATACAAACGAACAAAGAAATAACCAATTCCTTCGAATTTTCCAACCTAAAATGATATTCAATTCCCTCTGTAATAAAGCGTCTGCTTCACTCTCTCATTATACCAAAAGAGTCAAACAACTCCAAAGCAATTCAATCAAACAAAAATAATACCAAAACTTGAATCAAATGAACTGCAGACTTCCGAAGAGGATATCGCAGATCAGCCGCCGATGTGCAACTTCAAAACCAGTCGGCGGAAAGAATCGCCGGCGATTAAAAACACATTAAGATGGAGAGGGGGGAAAGAGAGAAGGATTTATTAGTTAATACAGAAGAAACGCGGTGTTGGCTGTGATAAAAAGAAAACAAAAAACAAAAAACAAAAAAAGCTGATTGGTGTGAACCGTACACCGCTTCATAATCACATTTCTCCTCTCTCTCTCTCTCTCTCTCTCTCTCCTTTTCCCCTCTTTTTGTTGGATTCGTAAACTATGGTTGGGTTATTGTTGACTGACTGTGGTTAATTTTATTTTTTGAGGGATAGATCGAGAATACTTGGCCAATAAATGCTCGCCAGCTAACTACTGCTGCAGTGGGACCTGCAGAAATTACAAGGATTTGACGTGGCTCTTCGAAAAGCCGTGGATTAGTTAACACGTGGATTGTTTTGGGGGCGGTTTCATTTTAGATTGTAGGGGTTGGGTTTGATTTATGGGTTCTTTTACTCGCCTTCTCATTTGGGGCATTTCATTTACTCTCTTGTCGATTCGCCGACAATTTCTCGCGATAATTTCGTCGTCGGTTGTTGGATAAATGATTCCATGCTTTTTAACTAAAATAAAATGGTTCCATTTACTTCTGGTTAATTGGTATATTTTCATTCGATGCTTGTTTTCCTTTTTACTTAAATTTTAATTTAATGTATTAAATACTAATTAAACAAATTATCTTTTAATGAGTTTATTTTTAGAAATTAAATTATTTAATCTTTCTGATATAATTATTATCATATATTAAAAATAACATATGAATATAAAGAAAAATAACTTATAAGTAGATTAAGAGAGTTAAATGGATTATTTCTTCGTTTTTAATGATAATTCTGATATTCGAATTAATAATAGATATCGAATCACTAATAAAATTCAAAATAATGATCTATCTATAAGGAAAATAAGAGATATGTATACAATAATTTTTATTTTATTATTAAAATTAAATTTAGACATGTTAATTTAAAAATGGGGTTATAATTATGTAGAAACGAGGGAAACAGAAAAAACGTGTAGTTGGAAAAGAACTGCACATAATTTGCATAAAAGTCAATGGATTAAGTCATATATTATGACCGTATTATGCTAATTAATGAATGATTAATGTTGCTTTCTCAATTAATTAACTCACTCTGATGCACGTTTCTTTCCATTTTCCTGCTTGATCCATTCTCTTACGTATATAAGCATCCTTCTTCGGTATATTTATCTTTTCCAATTATGTTTAACAAACCTCCCAATAAAATAAATATGAAACTCTTATATTTAATATTTAATATAAATTAATGTACGAGTCTGTATTATTAATAAATTTTTAATATTATGTAATAAATTTAAATAATATAATAATTTATTTTAATAAAGATGCGTTATTATTGATATAATTAAATTATATTTAATTGAAGTTTAAATTTTGAGGAATTTATTTATAATTTTAAATTAAAATAGATTTACTGTTGAAAAAAGTGATAAATAATTGAGTAAGGGTGTGAGATTTTAACTGTTATCTGTTCTGTATCGGTTATTCTTGAAACAGCAGTGAATTTCCGTCACATTGTCGGTTGCACCGTGAAATGGTACTCACGTGTCAGAACGGTCGAGTAATGCTGAGCGTCCGATCGTCATTGTACGTCCAGTTGTAAGAATCTTGACGCTTCCGATTAAATGGGTCCCACTCCAACTTTGTTTGATGGATACTGGGAATTGAAGTTACTCTCTGTCATGGACATGGAAGGAACTCTTCACGCGCCAATCACGGAATGAGAGTACGTGCCACGGTATGATGGCCCCCACAAAGAGGAGGTAAACAGCACGCGCTGAAGAAGGAAATGGGGGGTGGATGTGCAGATCTGGTCCTATAAAAATTACAGAAAAGCAAAGTGATACCAAATGGTACGGTCAGCATGTCAGTTATCTTTCGATTCATGCCATCAAATTTCTTTTTCCTTATTTTATTCGCCCGTTTAAGAATGTTTTCCCAACCTATATAAACACACACACAAACATATAAGATCTAAAATTGATGTTAATTATCTTATTTGAACAGTCATCCGCTGTAATAACCACCCCAATGAAATCGACGTCATAGATAAGTCATCTGTCTAATATTCAATTATATAAATAATCATTAATTATTTTAATAATAGTTAGTTGTTTTACTAGTTTATCGATGATGACCATGTTTTATTGTTTAAATATTATTTTGAAATTCAAATATTTGATTATAATGATATTTAATCAAAATATTAATATCTATTTACATTATTATTATCGAATATAATCTAAATCTCTTAATATTATCTTATATTAAATATTAATGAATAATATAATCAATTATTTTTAAAATTACATGAAATTTAAATTCATGATCTTTTAAATCAATGAAATTTTAAATTTTATTATTTGATTGAAGATATAAAATTTGTAGATTATTAAATAAAATTAAATAAATCATATTTTCATATGAATAAAAAATGATAGAATTTGAAAAATTTATCTTGTAGGTGGGAATTCAAATTTCATCAAAATAAATAAATTATAGTATGAAAATTCAATATTTTATAAATTATTTCAATTTTTTAACATAAAATTTTACAAATTTATCAAATATTTGAATTTGTTTATTCTAATTCCATCAAACTATAGGATGAATTGATAGGAGGGTGGAGGTGTTCATGGTAAATAAATGACATAAGAAGGTGAAGCATTCTAACTGCATGCACCACGAAGGGTATCCACACACACAAGTCGGCGAGCAATGCATGAATTGGGCAAAGTGGCAGTTGCGTAAGGCTTTATTCATCAACAACACTAAGACTTTTGACGGAGAGTGTTGCCAACTCGGCAAAATCTTATGACCAGGGATGACAAAATCTTCTGTGGTAAGTCGAGTTTACTTATTCACGTGTATATAATCTGAGAGTTTGGTTTAAGCACTCGAGTAGTCATTTGCCTTATCAAAATAATCTTGTTCTAATGAAGGATTTTGTCAAGTTACTCGCCTGCTAACTGCCCATATGGAATCTAGACCACCCAACAAATGAAATGATCTTCCAACAGACGCCTAAGTGCATGTATCAACTTGTTTTTATGGAATATAATGTGCCCACAACTTCATTTTCCGGGTACAGGATGAATTGGCTATTTTTTGCCTCAGATGAACAAGAACTAGAGTTATAATTACAGACCAAACTCCCTGACTGAACTAGCTAGGATGGGTACTAAATGGATTTCCAGGGAACAATCTTATTATGGAGCCATGAACTAAATCTCGAGGTTCAGCGCCCAGTTAATAACAAGTTGTTCAGAGCTCATTTAAGGTTCTGCCCCTTTTATCAGACCAGAAAATGGCGGCCGGGAATCTGAATCAATTCATGCATGTTTCTTGTTTCTTGTTTCTTGTTTTCTTGGATGTGTTCAGAATAAATGACATAAACAATGCAACAATCGCTGAATTTGCTCGTCGTTGGACTCTTAGCTGGGTCAACTGCATTGTTCACATGCTTATTTAATGGATATAACGAGGAAAAAGAAAGAAACTAAGTACAAGAAGAAGACTTGATTAACCATGTGATGGATGAATGTGCCAATAAATTGCAGCAGATATTTCAGTTGAGAACAAATCTCTAATATTCAACATTTTTATAGGGTATTATTAATTATTAAGGTAGCGAGGCCCACATCTCTTTATTGTCCATGTTCAGACATTGATGTTAAAGATGTTTGATTGGTGATTATGGATGAAATGCTACGTGTGTCAACAACAGCGATGTTCTTCGGTAGATAAAACTGATGCCAACGATTTGTAGAGAAATTTTTGTATAGATAGAATTTATTATATATAATTATGAAAAAATTAATAATATAATGATATATATTAATTTTTTTATTAAATATCATACATACATTATATATAATAGATTTAATTCATGTAAAAATTTTGCATATTTATATATTTTAACTTTGTTTTTATATCGATGATTGCAATAATGGAGGATGGATTTTTGAAATTAGTTTATTCTTATAAGATCATAATTTTGATCCTAATCATTATAATATGTTTATCGTTTAGAATACAAAGGATATGATGACTTGATATTGTTCTCATTTTGCTACCAATTTCAAACTCAATAATAATAACTAAACACAATTATAATGAGTATATTCGTAATAGAAGTTAATCTAACATGATGATTTTTTTTGTTTATCCATGTTCTTCTAACCCGTTAGTTGAGGCTGTCTATGATGATAAGTTTCACCGCTATCAACTCTGAAAAGGATGATAATCATTAACCCACAATTATAGAACTTTGATTTCTTGCCTGTTTCATGAATGCCCAAAAGTCATTGAAAAGGAAAAAGTCTTGTCTAGTGCTGTCCACACCATTTTATCGAAACAGTGAAAATGGCACATGGGCAGGGCGGAGATATGAATTGTTGAGTAGGACACTGGAAATATCACATCCTTGTAATTGCCTTCCAAGCAGGAACGACAAATCAAACAACATTTGTGGCAACCTTAACGACGTTATGTCGAGGAATGTCCTGGCAAGACCAAAGTGACAGTGGGTCACCAATCATGACTAGATCATTGGGACGCCAAAAGAATCTGAAAAGAAGTTCTGAAAATGTTTCAAAAATATACAGTAAATTGGCATGTAAATGTTTGTCGAACCTGACAAGTTGACGTTTCAGAATTTATCACAAGAAATATGGCTTAACCTGGTAAAGAATCCCCTCCTACTACAATGCTGATATGCTTAAGTAGCATTACAAAAATCGAAAAGGATATATGACACTGGAAATGAGGAACTTAACAAATGCAGAAGGTAGCGGAAAGATTTTATGTTGCTCAGTCTTCTATGTTGGATTTACAGCAAACAAGCATTCTCCAACGCCTTGGTCTTCTTGATTTTTTCTTGGTAGCTTCTGTCGTTGGTAGCCATTGTTTGTTGTCAGCATTTGCCATTTTCACGGGGCTGCCAGGCCACTCTGAGGCCAATCTGAACATACAGAAGAAGAAAACTGTAAACAAGATGGTCAAGAAAACTTAACCGTGCATGAAAATGGCGGACAGGACTCTCACATGGGGAACACGAAAGAATAACCGCTGGTGGTACTGCAACTTGAACGTATGCTACCAGAATTTGGTATCGACCCCGAGTGTTCAATCGGGCCTGATGGAGGATCCGAACTGGAATCTTCATTCTGTTCTTGATTCTTCAAACTATGACTCAACGTTTTCAAGCTTTCCGGTGACATCCCGCTTTCTGGTTGTTCAGTTTGAGGAACCTGTTGTGCCTGGAGGATGGTCTTATCAACAAATTAACGTATCCGTGCTATCCGAAACAAAAAAAGAAAAGAGAAAACTAAATGTTCATAAGGTTTCAAGTCAATTTTCAGTGCAATGGGTGCATGAAATGAGCAAGAATGTGAAGTTTACCTCTTTGATCTGGCAAATTCTATGCATTTCGTGGTCTTCTTGACATTCCTTTTCATTTGTCAAGCTTTTATTACAGGCATGTGAACTCTTTTCTCCAGGATTATCACTCCTGACAGTGTCACTTCCATCAGAATTTTTGCTCTCTTCCATCATCAATTTTTTCCAACTATGTCGCCTATGTGCTAGATGAGGGTTGATGAGGAGAAATGCTTCAGCAGGATGATCAATCCAAACATCTTCTGCTTCATCTTCGAAATCTTCATCATTTTCCATTAAAAACATTCTGGATAAGCGTTGCTCATTCTTGCAGTCATCTTGTGCTACTAACTGTAATTCATTAGCAATACATGACAACCTTTCCAGAATTTCTTCTGATGAATCAGTACTTTCCGCATCATTTTTTGCAAGAATGGAAGAGATATTGATATTATGATGGTCCAATTTATAATCTTCAATCGAATAATCATCCTGGCAAACTGATTCATTATCCATGCAAAAATCCTTGGTCAAATGATAATTGTTGTCTTCAACAAAAGCAACCATCTCCGGCTTGTCATAATCTTCTCCATCCCTTCTGACACAAATCTTTGCTCTTCCTTCGCCTGGAAGTCTTTCAGGAACTCCTGCTTCATGTAATTCATGTCCTTTCAGCTCCTGAGACTTATCAAGGAATTCAAAGGACTTGTAAACAGGCATATCATCCACATTCAGAGGTCTGCACTGTGAGTCGGAGTCTGTGGAGGAATCGATCGAGATTAATCTCAGCAGGAAAAAGAAGAAAAACGCATTCCAGACTAAAAATCATACCATCCGAAAATACACATATGAAATCGTCACCTTTATTTTGACTGGCATATATCGTGTTCAGTTCTCTTATGAACTGGAACATTTTGTTGTTTCAATGGAGAGGATGATCCCTTGCCACCTGATTGAAAATGATAATCCAAGTCAAATATGAGGCTGTATATATAAAGCCGGCAACTTGCCAGTTTCATGCTCTGCATGTACTTGGAATGGATTAAAAATTGTTTTTTTTTCCTGATAGAAACATGCTGCTTAGTCAAAACCATTGTTGTTCGCCAAGGTAGAAGAAAGAAAACTTCAGATTGAATAGGGGCATGAAGAAAACATGTGATGATGCTTGCATTTATCAAGAATCATTGCCCTGAATGTTCAGCAAATCAACAAATCGAGGATAACATGATCGTGTTCCTCTTGCTTATGATCAATTCATGCCTGTCGAGAAGATTTCCAGGCAGGTTTCTTCTGTACCATATCTTTCCATCCAAGGAAATTTCGTTTCTAACAGGAGAAAAACTTGCAGATGACGACATGGTTGTTATGCAAGGAATTCATAAAACATCATGCGGGTTGGTATGATTATGAAACAATGAAAAATTAACATTAAAGTTGTAAATGGGAATAATGAAAATGCGAGAATCGAGCAAAATGAAAAACGAGAAATCTACAAACAACATAACTTACAAGGTGGAAGAAATTCAGAATTCTCTGTCAAGCAAGATGCAATGCAACAACAACCAGAACAGCAGATGTCAGTATAAGGTTTATTAATGGCTACAAAATCACCATAAACACAAAATAAAAACAACCCAGAAAAGAATTACCAGGAAGAACTCGAAAGAAGATAAACTAGTTTCCAGGTCATCGAAAAAGACGACATCCTGGCAGGCCAGAAAAAGAAACGGGTGAAACCATAAAAGCAGTAACCTATCTATCCATCAATGGGTTGTTAGAGTAATAATGAAATAAATAAATAAATAAATAAATAAATAAAGACAGAAAAGATGAAACAAGAGTTGAACAGGTCGACCTGTTTCATAGGGTCCAACCATTATTGGATTAGGAGACATCCAATTATTTTGACAAAAACAGTTACAGGCTGATCTGTATCAGCAATAAAGAAATTTCCGGGCGCTTTGGATTTGAAAATTCTATGCCAATCTTTCTAACCATTCATTGACAATAAAGCTCCTGACCAGCCCTTTGAGCCTTCCTTAATGAAGCTGATTTCATCCTTTTCATTCAGCTTTTTCTCAACTCTAATGGAAAACTTGGAATTTCCATCAAGTTCTAAGCCAAAATAATAAATGAACAAAATGGCAATTAAATAGGATTTTTTTCAGACGAATTCTTTATATGTTAGAAATAGAAACCTTGACATTTGATGATCTTATTTAAGAAACAAATAGAAAACGTATTAACTGTTTTTCATCAGTTTTGTTATTTTTTATAAAGTATATATATATATATATATATAATTTAACATGATATAGATTTATTACTTAAAATTACAATTATGAAACCACTAATAATATAATAAAAATCAATACATTCATTAGTGAGTTCATGTAAGGATTTTTCTTGTAATGATGTTTTGGTGAAAATAAGATTATTTAATTATTTTTTGAGGTATGAAAGAAGAAGATATAAAAAGAGAGAAGGGAATGACTTATCACAAACATCTCAATCAGGACATGATAACAATAAGATTGAAGCCTTATTAATGAGTGTGACAAAAATCTTGATTCCCAACTCAATCATGTAACAATGTCACGTTATACCCTATAATTGCATCCATTTCATCCATTGAGTGGGTCCTCGCCAAGCAATATCCACGGGCAAGCCGGAATATTCCTGTGCCGCCGACCACCGGCATTTCCCTCTCCTCATTCATCACCGGATTCCGTCCAACTACACTGAATGAGCTGCCGTTGTAAGGTCCGTTTGTGAAGCCATATGTTAGTGTCATCAGAAGACTAAATTCCTTTTCCTGAGAGGACATGGTGTATATCCCTTGCGCACGTCCCACAACTGTAGAGTTCGCGTCGGGTGAGACTGTGAGTGCATTGTCAATCACAAAAATGGAGCCGAACGAAGACGCTATCGGGTCTGAGCCTGTGAAGTTGGTCCGGCTTGCCACCCGGACAGCAGTCTGATTAGGGCCTCCGATAATATCGTGCATGTAGAATTGCACGCGGGTAATGTTGGATTTTAAGGCCTCCGCATGGCTGAAGAAGACAATAACGGCAAAAATAATCACAAGCTTGCTTTCTATTGCCATGGCTAATACAATAACTTTTAGCAGAAGAGTTTGTTCAAGTTTGATAAGAGATACGGTGTTATATGCGGCAGAGTTTGGTTCCAGGTTGACCGAGTCGTTGCCCCATTTTCTAAGGCAGGGGAGGAAAAATTGATTCCTTGCCAGGAAAATCTTATTGAAAGACTTTTTGGGCGTATTGGACGCCAAGTCTTCTTCCACCTGTCAAGCTTCCAATGTTGAAGATTAGCGCGTAATGCAGGGTTTCCAAGTCCTACATTATAAAGATGGAAACCACAACGAACGGTTGACTAATGTTTTCTTTGTACCCTTTTGTCAAATTTTCGTGTTCCAGAAGTCCGTGGACGTAAAAGGGATAGCTCACCTGTTTTAACAAGAAGAACAGATGTTGTAACATCAGGATTCCAGGTCCTAAAAGGAGGCAGAATGGTACACAATTTCTGAATATATCATATATGAACACAAATACGTTTTGTATTTTTTATTTCGACTTCTGTTATGTTGGTTTTAGTTAACCAGCTAACGTGATTCTTTCCTTTTTATCATTTGACAAAATGCTTGATGTTCATATATTTTTGGAGTTCGAGAATGTCTATGAAGACCACCAACTGTTTGATAACACACTGCAAAATTGATCCAGTGAAAACAGAACCCGAAACGTTTAACCGCATCACAGCAGAATAAATCAGAAAAGAAGTTGTTAAATCCCAGTAAATCTTTCAGTAAAAGAATAATCTTGAACAGGTTGGTTAGTTTGTCAATCAGTTCTTGATCCTCCAAATATTTTAGAACAGTAAATGACCATATTTCAATTCGACTAATAAGTAAATTATTATAATCAAAATGGATGCCATATATTTGTGGGTAATGCGCTCCGGTAAGTCTGAGCGATTCTGTTGTCTGTGCTCCCAATCCAATCATAATGTCAACAACCAAGATTTCAATGTCGCACAAGCCTAATGCTCACCCTGTTTATTGTCAGGTATTTCAACTCGACGCTGAAATTTCTTATGTTCAAAATCCCGAGACTACAGAGCAGGATTTTGTTTTTACTTATGATTCTGATTCCTGGGCCTTTTGGTTGGTGCACCTTCAGGGTGGGTAACAGAATCATCGGTAAGAATGCGATTCCTCATAGACTCGAAGCTTCGTCGTTGTTCCTTCTTGTTTGACGTCAGGATTTGTCCTTCCTGTCTTTTCTTTATAAATTTTCAAGTTTTCCTTTTCCTTCTTGTTGCTGCTTGCCTCTCAGCTCTTTCTGTAAGCAACTTTTCTCTGAATCGCTTTAACAAGAACTTCATTCTCTGCTAAAAATTGATCTGCTGTGCTAACCTTCTTCGCTTTCTTCTGTACCTTTTAATCACCCTCTTTAACCTCAATTCCATCCCATGATCGTTCAGCACAGCTGACTGACTGGTTCAACCCGTCGTGTGCATCACTAGGATTCTTCATTAGATCCAAGTTTAATCGATAACGGAGGTAACAAATTGATACAAACAAACCCACAACGGAGAGCAATCAAGAAATTTCAGGCTGGGCTTATGGGCCATTACTATACTGGGCTTAGAAAAGTAAAGAAATTTCAAGCGAAGAGGAACGAAACAAAGCAAATAACCTTGATACCAAAGGTTACGAGAAAAGGAAGACAGAAGCAACTACCGGGAAAAGAATAGAACTTGACTTTCTATGCAAGGCGTTAAATTTTCTTTTGATTCTCATAGAACCCTTATAATCCCGTGTATACGATTGGAGAGCGACGTATAGAGATATTTGAAGGTTTTTGCTTGTTCTGTTTTTTTTTCTCCTTTTCTCTGGTGAGTTATCTCTTTCATGTTTATTTTGTTCAATCTTAAATCGAATTCCGGTCGTTTGTTAGGGTTTTTGGAACTAGAATTAGTAATTGTTCTTATTCGTGTACCACTGAAATGTTTGATTTCCAAAATAGTTTCCATCAGCTTTCAATTACTGGAAAACAGATCAATTCCATTCTTGTATAAATTCAATTTCTTTTTCAGATTCTCGTTTCAATTTTAAGCATTGATATTACTGGTGATTTTGGTAAAGTTGAGAATATTGTTGGGTATATTATGTGTGAAATGGAACATTGTAGGATCGTAGTGTTAAGGAGGTAAAGAGAAGGTAGTTCTTCGTCCTTTTCGAATCAGTTCTTTTCCATTTATGGTTAAAAAGATTTCTAGTTCAAACCTGATTTAGCTCACAGCTTCATGATTCTGGGTCTATACTGCACGCATCCATGTTTAGATTCGAATAACTTCCCCTTCTTTTTGAATTGTCATTACTTGACTGCATGATGCAGGATTGTTTACCGCAGTTGCAGTTTCTGTTGTGCTGCTTGCTGTAGTATAAAGTATTTTTTGTTCATTGTAGTCCTTTCTGGTATTAGGTTGGCTATTGAAAGGTGTTGCTGACAGTTACATTGTGGCAGATGCTGCAAAAGGGCTTCTCAGATTTTGGTTGCAGCTGATGTTATTATGTCTATTCCAAGATCATAAGTTAAATTCTTCTGGAACAATCTGGGCAGTTGGAGTGGCTGTTTAATTATCTAAATTATGCTAGTTATATAATAGAATGATCAGGTTGGATACATGCCATAAATCAATTTGTACAATTTATGTATGTTGTTTTTGGTAGTGAACTGGGAATAAGGCAACTGTCAAAAATGTCAAGGGGTCAGACTCACCGAAGAACTGAATTTCGGAGGAGAGTTTTAGAAAGGTGCAGGTCGAAGGGAAAAGCCAGTGATGTCATTGATGTTGATCATGAAAAACATGCTGCTTTTATTATTATTGATGCCCCAGAGTCCTCAGAATGGACTTCCCTTGATGCTAGTACATCTGGAAAGGATAAAACTCCTGTATATAGTAACATAATTTACATTGATGATGATGATAATGATGATGATTATACTGGTGATGGTGGCAACTCTCGTGATGGCTTTGAAGATGTAAAAGATGATTCTCATGTCAATGCAAGCAGCAAATATCAGCCCTTTGGTAATCAGAAAAATGAATTTTTCACCATGTCATCTTGTAATCATCGAAAGTTCTCATCTGGTACATCTTCTGAAAATGATGACTCAGATTGTTACATTGAGGAAGATTCTCTGGGACATATTCGTCAGCAGTGGGAAAAGGCTTCACTTAAGAAGAAAATGTTTGAAAATGTCACAAAATGTCCATTTGGTTCACAGGATGAGGTTGGTCCTACTAGATTTAATGTGGACATTCAGAATGATGTGAATGTTGATAAAACAGCTAAAGAAGGAACATCTCAAACCAGCAGAGGTCATGAAAATGATAAATCAAATCCATCTGCATGCATTGGTGAAACTGTGCTTGGTGGTGCTTCAATCAAGTCAGATGAAAAGACTCAGCAACCAGATTTGGAAGAGACTGTCTGTCCGGAGATGTGTAAACACTCTTCTTTTTGCAGCACTAAAGAAGTGAATGAGATAACTTCAAAAGATTCTGCTAGTTCTCCATCACATGTCAAATTGAGTCCTCTTCCACTTAGTTCAAATGGGAATGGTTTATCCGATGTCCCAAATGTTTTGATTGGTGACAGAGAATTCATCAAGAAAACTGATGCATACAAACGAGCTCAAGAAGAAGAATGGGCATCCAGACAGCGAGAACTACAGATGCAGGTAGTTCTTATCAGTGTCTCTAGTTATTCACCTTTCCTTGTGATTATTAGTTTCTTTGCTCTTTAATTCTAGGTTCTTAGGTTGCTCTTTAGTAACTGGGCCTACCCCTAACCATGCAGAAAGAAAACCCTGAATCAGGGATTTTCTACTGATGCAAAACTTATGTTTTCCATCCAGAGTTCTTTTGTCTTTCTTATCATTGAAAAATAGTTGGAATAGTTTTTTATCCTAAAACACACAGCCTAGTCTTACTTTGAATGAATTCTACAGCTGAACATTGCCTGCTTTATATTCTTATATTTAGCAATTTTGTGGTCATATTTGTCCTTTTTTAATGGCTTGCCTGAAGTTTGTGGGGCAACCAATTGATCATAGTTACTAGACGTGACTTGTCACATGTACTTATTGCAATAATATTAGAGTTTCTCCAAAACGGATGGTAATGCAGTTCAAAATAAGTTATTGCTTGATGAAGTGTCTGAAGCTTAGATGATTTGACCTAGTGGCTCAGAATTTATTTCATCTTATGAATTTAATAATTATATCATGCTGAAAATTAAAGTTTGGAATGTTGGGTGTCTACTGGATTTGGCACATTAAGGATTCTTTATTGAAGTTGCAGATGAAATTGGATTGGACAATCAATTGACATGATATTCAAAGTTTATGCCATGGCTTGTGCCTTTCTTGTTTTCTTGGTCTTCTTCTTTTTTGATGTCCCCACGAACTAACAGTTATGCTTGGCTAATTTTACTTCTCAGATCTAATCTGAGGTCTGAGTACTACACTGTCAAGAGGTCGACAGATGTCTTCCATTTGAAAGAATAATCTTGCAGATTACAATTTTACAGGCAGAAGAAGCACGGCGATTACGCAAGAGAAAAAAGGCAGAAACTCAACGTCTATTAGAAACAGAAAGAAGGCAAAAACTGCGGGTGGACGAAGTTCGAGAGGCACAGAGAAAGGTTTGGATTCTAGCACTACCACCTTTATATATTTATTTTCATGCTCGGCGTGATTGTACTTTTAACATTTGATGCACCGAACTTATAGGATGAGGAAACTCTGAATTTGAAAGAGCAGCTTCGTAGTGAGGTAAGAACAGAACTTGATAAACTGGAATCTAGTTGTAGAGATATGGCTTCACTTCTTCGAGGCCTTGGGATTGACATTGGAGGTGGTCCTTTCCCTTCTTCTTCTGAGGTGAGTTGCATTAGTGCCTGGTTTCCGTAACATTAACATGCCCATCAGTCATGTTGCGAGACTTGCGTGAGATACAAAAATTCCAGTCATATGTTATTGTTCACTTTTCATCATGTTGATGGTCTTTCCAGGTACGGGCTGCTTATAAACAGGCTCTGCTTCGGTTCCATCCTGATCGAGCATCAAGAAGCAACATCCACCAGCAAATTGAAGCCGAGGAGAAATTTAAGCTTATCTCTCGTGCCAAAGAGAAATTCATGCGATGACATAATGCAACAACTAACAATTTTGACATGCCTTCCCTGATCTCCAGTTGCATTGTGTTTTTTTTTTTTTTGAACATCAAATGAGAATTTAATGCCACGTAACAATAAGAGATTACATCCTTCAGCAGAAGGTCTATTAACTGGTTTGGAAACCAAACTAAATTACCTCTACTATGAATCAAGAATGGATTTCTAGCTAACCATTCTGCAACTTTGTTTAGCATCACAAATTTCAAACATAAAACACATATTAACCAGACTTTCCATCTCTTTCATAATACTTGCGATCTCTCAAGGAATAACATCTTTGTGATGGCCATAGGCATTAACCACCACTGATGAGTTCACTTCTAGAATCTTATTGAAATAAATGAATCGAACTGCGTTCTCGAGAGCCTCTGCTTCAGCGACCAAATATAGACCTATATTGCATCACGTTATGTTGCATGCAAAATCCTACCTTTGTCATCTCTTATTGCAAAGGCTGTTTGGCTATGATAGGTATCTTTGCAAAACCCTTCCTTGAGTTCTCACCAAAATTTGTCCGCTTTCGTACTAATTTCCATTGGGTTTCTCTTTCCATTTCTAAAGATTGCTTGATTTCTATCAAGCCAAATTGACCAGCAAACTACCGACAAGTAATCCATCAATTGATATTAGCCCGCTTTCTTCAGCTCTTTATTCATAGAGATTTACCATTTTTGGAATGATCCGAAGCCATTTTTGACTGGAGGGTATCGATCCGATTTTACACCCAAACCAAACCCCTCTAGCAGCTTCGCAGAAAAATAAAACGTGTTCAATTGTCGCTTGCTCTTTGCTACAGCAGGGACATAATGACCTGATACAAATAAGGTACTTTCTCTGATCAAAGAATCATGCCAAGAGGAGCATCTCCAGAAATTTAACAGCCACACCCGCCTGGAACTACCATTATTGTTCATACAAGGAACCATTAAAATGACATCTTAAAGAATTCAGAGAATAAATATTTGATTTTATGTTCACAGGAAAACAAACAAGCTGTAACAAAAAAAAAAAAAGAATTGTCTGCTTCCAGTTACATTATAATCGACAATGGCTGAAAAATTATTACAAAAGAAAAATTTGAGGGCTTGCACAAGGGGGAGAGTAAAACCCCTTCCCCCTTCTGCCAAAAATGAATTCTCCAAATTTCTTCACCTTGTGAATTTAAGTTGTCTAATGTATACGTACTCATGTTCTTACCTTTCAAGCAACTATATGAATAAAAAGAGGGAAGAGCCAGGAAAACAAAACTCCTATCCAAGTCAAAATTCTTTTTACTCTGAATCTACATTAACGATGCAACCGGTGTAGGATGTTGAAGACTCTTGCATCATTGATGATCAAGGAGCACGTTTCAGGTCGTGATACAATCTCGGAAATATGGGTGACTTTCATTGATGTACCTCTCCCACAGAGGCTTGTACCTGCCAATGGCTAGTTTCAGCCATGGCTTCATGTTCCCATTAAAGTGAACAACAGCAGCACTTTCAATCAGACGGTTGTCGATGTTCACATCATATCCCAATCCTAACAAATGCCATCTTCGATCAAGGGGCTCTGTTAATCCATAAAAAGCTACAAGTCCTGGAGGAAGAGTTCCCAGCTTCCACAATGTACCATCAGCGTTCTGTTCCTGCCAGTTATGATAGATTGCTGTCACATTTGCCTTTCTCCAAGCAATCAAATCGAAAACATTCATACCAAATGCCCATCCACATGCCTGTGGATCAAACTTTGAGCTAATGATCGGGTTTGAAAAGTTGAGATACTTGTAATAACGATGAAATGCTTCGAGACAAGTTTCAACAGCTCCATTGACGTTTCCATGCAAATCTAACAAAAATAGTTGAGTGAGATCCTTCTGGACAACAACATCATCATCAAGAAAGACTATCTTTTCGAGTTGTGGATAGATATCAGGGATGTAAAATCGAAGATGATTAAGCAAAGACAGGTACTTAGGATTCCGTAATTTTGGTTCAACTTTCACATCTTGATAACCTGAAAAGTAATAACTCCGAGAATCTTCAGCAAGAAGCTGTTTCACAACAGGAGCATAAGATGCATTCAACCAAGAGAACTCTTCTACATTCTGCATTTCTATAGTGGCCCCTTTAAAGTCATCGCCAAGGAACCAAGCCTGCATAGCACCGTAGGTGACTCCATTTGTGACTATGTGAAAAACTAACTGTGTGGGATGGTCAGCATTGGATATTGTGGAATTCACAACCACAGAGGTAGCCAGTACATTGTCTGAAAATATGCAGAAGTGATACAGATTGTTATCCACGATTCTTGGAGAGTTTCTCTTCTCCTCTGCAAGGTCATGTAGAAGCTGTTTCTCAAGCCAATCAGTCGTAAGCCTTACTGTCAAGCAATGGAGGCTCTTAGGTAGACCTTCAGCTGCCAATTGCCCAAACACTACGCTCTGAACGGTTGCAGCATTTGTGCGTTCTTCAAGAGCTTGAATATGTGACTTCATTGTCATTATGGTTGTTGCTACGTCATAATGAGCATCTTGTGCCTTGAAGATTAGAGATGATAGGCTACTGATTATTGGCTCTGCTTCATCCTGTGTAATGGGCTCCTTTCTCATGGCAGCTTTTGAAAGCAAGAGCTGGCTACTTCTGATTTGTTTGCTAAGCTCCCAAGCTAGGTGAAGGTTATTGTGCTCCTTCGCAATAATGAGATAAGCCTTGGCAAGTGCAATTTGCTCTGCCAGCTGCCTTGAAAACGAGGTTACACTTAATATTTCCTTGGTAAAATTAAAACCTTCACGGCTAACTGGCTCTGATCTTGCATGGTTCTCCTGGAAAAAAGAGCCAGTGTTAAGTCCATATTCATTGCATGCAACCAAGAATAGGATCCTAATGAAATCAAATCGTCAGGTATGAGTCATAACACCAAGTCCAATACATTTTTCACGACAGAACGATATAGTGTTAAAGCATTGATTTTCTTATTATATACATGCTGGCAAGACGATTGTCTAGACTCAAAAGATCAATTATTAAACTTCAGTTGATAGGTCAAGTCTCTTGCGATGGTCACCTAAATATAAAAGGGAAAGCTGTACTACATGGACAAAGGAATTAAAAACAGCCCTTCATTCAGAGATATAAGGCAGATCTGATCTACAATCTGAAATCGTGGAGTGACAGGAAAGGTGAAATTGAGCTCAAAACTATACTACAAGCTGATATCGAATTTGGATTCCTATATGCCAGCACCATTTCTGGTTGACTGTCAGAAACAGAAATTGTTTACATGATATGGATATAGAGGATCAAGTTCACATATGCCGCAGAAACTAACAGATTTATCAGGCCTCCAATGAAAGTCCCAATCAATCCTCGCGTAAGAAAATCAAAGTCACAAGCATGATTCCTAAACAAACCTAAAGCATACAGCTTGTATAAGGAAACAAAAGCACCAAAAAATTCCATTCACGGATGAATAAAACCACCGCCCTATCAATTAGATAAGTTTTCAAAGGCGAAAGTTCAAATGGGAAGTTCCCAAGTCACTGAATTCATACAAAATTCACTATACAGAAAATTAAAGAGACTGCAAAATTACCTGTAAGAGGTGTTTAATCTGATCCTCATCATGATGATGTTGAAAGACAAATAAAACAAGCCCAGCAATCAAGGACATGCCAAGCAGAGCCCAGATCCACCGTGATAACCTCCTTCTAACCGGTCGGCGGGAATCGGCAGCCCGCCTCCGCATCTTTTATCCGGATAATCTTTCTCCACGATTCACCAGCAAAGGATCAAGATTTAAAATCTTGGTAAGGCATGGCATGGGATTTCCCCAGGATCAATGATACAGTCAAGGGACAGACGAAAAAAAACCAAAAAAACCAAATTCAAATAAACGTCGCTACCATGGAAGTTACACTTGAGAATCAGGAAGCATCAGATATGCCAGAAGCAGAGAAAGAGTTAGTTGGAAAAGGGATGAAGGAATCGAAAAGGAACCCAATAACAAGAAAAGAGCAATAAGTGATTAACAGACAATGAAAAGGAGGGAGTTGGAAGTCAAGACAAGACTGTGTGTTTGTGGGTTAAATGGTAATAACATCTACCAAATAATTCAGAAGTGATGGCCGCTGATTTGCTGTCTGTCTTCTGTAAATTTTCCCCCCTCTCTCTTCAAATTATATGCATTTTTTCCATTATCTCCCCTCATTCATATTATTTTTTATTTTTTATTTTTTATTTAATCTCATTTATATCAATATTTTATGTTAATTTTTTATTTATATTTTAAAGGATATAAATTAAATTTTTAATTTGATTTGATTTTTTAATTTAATATAATTTTAAAATTAATTTTATATTTATCCATCATTTTATTTTATATATATATAATGAAAGTGAATAAATTATTTTTGATTGTTGTTTTTATTTTATATTTTTTTAGTATTAAACTTTAATTCAGTGAATTTTTAAGAATGGCAGTTAAAAATTTTATTTTATATTTAATTTAATTATTTTATTTTGATATTATATATATATATATATATGTTATTCTTAAATTTAATTTAAAATTTAAGTTTGTAGACGGAAAGATTTTTTAATATTTTATAATTTAATATAAATAAATTATTTTTTATTTGTCCCCTTAAATAAAAGACACGTGATTTTTTTAGCAAGAAAATTGAATTTCATATATTACTAAATATATTAATCACAATTCATGGATCTTGAATAATAAATTACCAAATATATCATTTTATAAATTTAATTCATTTATTAAATGTAATTTGCTTACGTAGGGAGGGGGGCAATGAATTTCTCATTACAAAGCTTTAAAATATGCGAAAACTAATTAAATTAAATATAATTTATTAATTAATCAATGAATGGGATATAACAAAATTGCATAATTAAATGCTTTCAAAAAATATTATTAGAGTTGATGTTATAAAATATATCTAATCGTATTTTAATTTAATCAACATTCATGTCAATATGATATTTTGATTAGTGAAATAAAATTATATTTTTAAAAGATAATAATAAATTTATACCAATCAACTTTTATACTTTTTAAATTAACCGGAAAACAATTTGTTAGACCCTAGGTTTTGAATGTTGTATCACGTGTGAGTCAATTTAAGTTATTTGCAATTTTCTAAGTGTTTTTGTATTTGGTACGGGCGTACCATTCTTGGTATGGGCGTACCAACTGTTGTATGTGAAGTGGTACGACCACACGACTGGACGTACCAAGTGTGTATTATTTCATTGGTTTTGGTACGGGCGTACCATTAGTTGGTACGGCTGTACGTTAACTCGCATGAATTTAGTTTGTCAGTAAACCTGTTTCGGTACAAGCGTACTAATGGGTGGTACGGCCGTACGCGAACTCGCAGGAATTTAGTTTGTCAGTAAACCTGTCTCGGTACGGGCGTACCAATGGGTGGTACGGCCGTACGCGAACTCGCAGGAAAATTTGTTTGTCAGGAAACTTAGGTTGTACGGGCGTACCAAGTGATGGTACGGCCATACCACAGTTCCCTCGCATTTTTCAACGGCTAGTTTTGAATCTGTACGAGCGTACAAATACTGTACGGTCGTACGCGTCTTAGAAATTAGGTTTTAAAGTCTGAAAAATGACTAGTTTCATAAGAATAATTTTCATATCTTTTTAGCTAACGAAAATACAATCACAGAGCATCTGTTCTTGAGCTATTCTCACCAGTTACAAGTAAGTGTTAAGCTTGTTTCCTCATTTGCTCTTTGTGTATTATTGTAATCATTGTGGGGTTGGTGT
>CANYBF012082638.1:0-23154 GCA_948192965.1 Dalechampia spathulata
GATATATAGAGAAATGATCAATGAAAATGTACTGGGTCATATAGTTATTATCGATTCCCTTGATGGAATCATATAGTATGGGTTCTTATTATGAACCATAGAGAAATTTTATGTTCCTAAGGGAACCAGAGAATGATACAGTACCGGTACATAGAGAAATGGACCCAGTACAAGATTATACTGAAAAGAAATAAAATGTTACAGGAAAAGCAGAGGGAGACTGCAAAGCATGAATGCATTCTCACAAGCATACATTATCATTTATACATATTGCAAATACGAAAGTTATTGATGAATAGTAATGTATGAATAGTACTTGGTGAATAGTAACTTATGAATAGTAATTTATGAATATTACCATATGCCTTATGCATTGATTATAATAGTTAACGAGTGAGACAAATTGGCACAATATGATATAGTTGTATGACTTATTGGTGATTATTATGATTGGACTTCAAAATATTATTGTTGATATATGCTTATGTCATTTACTTATTTTATAGTACCACTGAGTTTTATACTCAGCGTTTGTCATTTGATGAACGTAGGATTAGGATCTATTGGTAAGAATCTAGGCTGACTAATCTACAGTCAGAGGAGATTGTGATTTGAAGAATATCATTCTTAAGGTAGCTTTGGACCAATGTAACATACTCCATGGTGTTTTTGTCTATATGCAACTTATTATATTAACCTTAGTGGCAGTAATACTTATAGTATAAGCTTGTGATGTGTGTAATATTGATATTACCTTATCGTGTGAAATTAAAGATACATATCACATTACGCATGATGGTATGATGAAAACATATTTTGAAATAGAATGGATGCATATTATTGTGTATTGATATTACCTTGGTTATAATGATATGTACTAATATATTTACGTGTGACTACCATAATAATTTACTGTAGTAAAAAAATAACAAAAATAAAATAATCAAAAAAAAATTTACCTAAAACATGTATAGATCCTTTGTAGAATATTTAATGATTTTCTTGCTTAGGGAATTATTAACTGTTCTACGGGAGCGTGTTACACCGGGTTAGGGTGTGACAAATACCATGTCCAAAACACCATAAAACACTTCTAAAACTTGCTAAAAACATCAATTCAACATAGTTTAAAGTTCAATCATGCATCAAATACAATTCAACATAGTTTTTACCTCATTCAATTCCACCTAAGCATGAATAAGGTTAAAAGTGATTCTAACCTTCATGGATATGCATGTTTTCATTCTTCTCAAACTTCATACACATATAAGTATCATTATAAGGTGATCAAACATACATACATATCATTTAGATCAAATATACACTTACCTCTTTAATCTCTAGCAAGAGTTCTACTAGCTCTTCTTCAATCACCTTCTTCTAAACTTATGTGATTTTAGTTAACCTTACTCACTCTAATCTTTGAGTTCTATCACTATCTTCTTCTCTCTTCTCTTCTTTCTTCTTACGTGATCTTTTTCTTTTCTCTCTTCTAATTTTGCTTTTCCATACACAAATATCACTTGTCCCTTATATGCCCCTTTAGTCAAACTTAGAGTCAAATATTTGACCCATTAAGCTTATCTCTTCCATACTTCTTTCTTTTTATTTTATTTAATAATTACTTATATATATATATATATATATATATATATATATATATATATATACACTTATATCACATAAAACTCTTTTAAATTATATACACAACTTATACTCGCACAAAATGCATACACCTTCATATACATGTACATACATGTTTAACAAATAATTCTCAATCAACACTCAAGTAAATCATTCCAAATACATATAATTACTCTTCAAATTTAATCATTTCCTTATAAGAATATCATATGCACATCATCATAAGCACATTTAATAGCATTAAATCACCTAATCTCACCTATAATAATGTTACATATATAAGTATATTCTAAGTATGAAGAGTGGACGTGACAGAGAAATCTTGATAGGATTGCTATCTATCTTACCCCCAGATCTATGACCAGACTACGGTATACGAGAAAACACATATCCATTCAATGTTACATAGATGATTCAAAACTTGAATAAGATGGAAAAGAAAATAAGCTGGGTTTAGCAAATAAATGAACCACGCACTAACATGAGAAGTAATACTATCAAATAAGATTAGTTCATATTATAACTTGGCCATTTATGGCCAGCTGTTTATGCTTTAGCTTGTTTCTTTTGCTTATTTCTAACCAGTATGCGAAGCAATACAAAGAACATGAAATAAAATAATAAATTGCAAGGTAGTGTATCTATCATTAAAACATATTATGGTGTTGCAGCAAAGCAGCAATGAAAACTAGAAGGCACAAACTATAAGTAATATGAGGCAAGACATTCAAGTTCTTAAAAACAGCATCTCTCATCTTGTCAACAATTTATATTTGAAAATGCACAGTAAAACTACATGGAAAGGTAACTGCAGGTCTTCAGATGCAATCTGCTCCAAAAATAGCATAATACACAATCATAATATGTAATACAACATGATACACATGGCTTGGAGGGATATATTTCCCACTCAAGAGGTCAAGCAAAACAGTTCTTGTGACACCCGAGGCTAACGAGGGTAGGGAGTGATCGTCGGTGCTAGAAAGAGCACAGATAAGGAGCGGCTCTTAGCAGGCTTCTAAGCGAAGAGGCACATGAATGAACTAATCCCACACCTGAAAAAGAGGGATCCTAAGACTGTGTAAGGATATGGTTGCATAGTTGAGTGATTTCCAGATTGTGCAAGTATAGGTCTATGCAATCGAGAATAGCTTAAGTGATTAGATAGGTACTATCCATACTAACATGGTGCACTTACCTTTTCGGTGCTCATTCCGTAAGAACTCCATAGTTAAGCGTGCTTGGCTTGGAGCAATTATAGAATGAGTGACCTCCTGGGAAGTTTTCTCGGAAAGCATGTGAGTAAGGACAAAGCTTGCTGGAAAGGTCTTGTGTTGGGTTATGGAGGCAGTCGTCTAATCAGACTGTTATAGTTTCGTAATTACAAATCACACTCTCAGGGATGACCTTACCTGTAACATTATAACATAGAAACTGACTTCTATAAATACTAATGCAAGTACCCAAAATCACTATATTTGATTGTTAGTGCTACTTGGTTGCTAAATCTGCAGAAGTTGTATAGTAGCTATCAAGACGTTCATTGTTATCACTTCACGATCATATGGAGCCCTTTCAAAAAATAAAAGTAAAAATTGAAACCTGTGAAGAGTGAAACTGAATTCAATTAAATTTTATTTAATAGATTTTCATTTTTAGAGAAGGCCATGGTTGCTAGACTTTAATTCTTTTGATTTATAAAGAGAAGGCATTTGAAAGGCGAATTCAGAAAAAGAAAATGCTTCCATTATTTTAAAGATTGAACTGAATTTGTCCATATATCCCAGAAAAAAGCCCGTCGAAGGGTGCAAGAACTCCAAGGCTCCATAAGCAAGAAAAATGGTTAACTAGGTATTGTTTTTCCTCAAACATGAAGCTTCAGAGAACACTCACCTGGTAATTGAGAAGCATCTCGCACGCAGCTTTATTGTGTCTGATGTCCTTATACTAATTCGTTGCATCCTTTCCTGCCCACTCTATCAGCACCTCTTCTCCTCCTTTCCTGCCCATAATGCTTAGCTTCTCTTCTGCTGCAAATTCAATACCAAACC
The DNA here is from genome assembly GCA_948192965.1 of Dalechampia spathulata. Classification (NCBI taxonomy): domain Eukaryota; kingdom Viridiplantae; phylum Streptophyta; class Magnoliopsida; order Malpighiales; family Euphorbiaceae; genus Dalechampia; species Dalechampia spathulata. The sequence goes on from CANYBF012082638.1 coordinate 3,696, forward strand.
TCAATTTGAATGACATTAGGATTTTAATAAAGAAGATAAATAAATATTTGATAAGGAAATTCTTCAATACAAAATGGGTTTTTAATAATTAGGGTTATGTCAAATAACAAAATGGAAGAAGGGGAAAGAAGGGGCATTCGGGGAGGTATTCTTTCAGAATTTTCATTTTTAAAAAAATTAATAAATAGCTACGGATTAATTCCATAGCAAAACAGCTACGAAAATGGAAACAGAAACAATTCTGTCGCAAGATTGTGATGAATTTACCAATAATAGTAATTTTCGTTGCTATTTTCTTATTTCCATAGCTATTATGTCGCTATTCTGTAGCTATTTTGCTACGGAATAATTCCATAGCAAAATGTCGTAGCTAATCTACATTTTTTTTGTAGTGTTAATCGATGGCTTAAGATTATGTTAAAATATACGAGAACTCGATAGAAACACAAATAGCTTATACTTGGAGTGATATCCAAAAGCACCTGATAAGTATAGGTAAAGATGTAAAAGTTATGATCTGCCTATAAAAGAAAGTCACCAACTTAGCCAAATGAAGATCAATAATAGAGATATTGTAGAGGAGATAGCAATGTAAATGCTACAAGAAGACATTGATGCAGTGCTAAAGCTCACTTTGGAATAAAAATATGCATATACGATAGACTAAACTCAAGATTTATTAGGATATTTTTTTATGGATGAACCATGAGGTACAAAGAAGACTTTCTTATATCGAGCATTATTAGCTAATTTAAGATCAAAAGGAAATATAGCTCTAGTAATAACAATTTCAAGTGTAGCAGCATCAATAATCCTAGAAGGAAGGATAACATACTTTAGATTCAATATTCCACTCAATCTAACATAAATTATATTATGTGGAAAATCAAATTATAGTTTCTTAGCAATGTTGTTACGCAAAGCCAGTATGATCATATGGGATCAAGCACTAATGGCCAAGAAATATGCGGTGGAGACAATTGATAGAACGCTTAGAGATATAATGAACAACAATGATCGATTCGATGAAAAAGTGATGGTATTTGGAGGTGACTTTAGATAGGTATTGCCAGTAGTCCCCAAAGGAACAAGACAAGAAACAATTAATGCAAGTCTGGTAACATTATATCTTTACAATAAAATGGAAGTGCTCAAATTGAAAAATAACATGCAAGCTAGATCAAACGTAACCTTTAATGATTTCTTACAAATAATGAGGGATGAGGAAGAACTTGCAACTCATAATGGAAACATAATCATACCAGATGAAATGGTGGCATAAGATGATTGAAAAGATTTTTACGAAAAGACATTGATACAAAATGTATTTCCTGATTTTATTGAGAACTCGATATCATCAGAATACATGATAAACCGTGCAATATTAGCAATGAAGAATGAATATATGGACAAACTAAATCAAATGATGATAGATATGTTCCCATAAGAGACTCAAGTATACCTTAGTTATGATTATACAGTTGATGACGTTAACACCAATTATCAAAAAGAATTTTTAAATAGCTTGCAACTGAATGGAATCTCATCACATAGTCTACAATTGAAAGTTAATTGCCCAATAATACTTTTAAGGAATTTGGATGCATCAAATGGATTATGCAATGAAACTTGAATGGTATGCAAAAGATTTTAAAAAAATGTTATACATGCTGAAATAATAATTGGGCAATATGCTAATAAACAAATGTTAGTACCAAAAATACTACTAAATCCATCAAAAAGTGAAGGATATCTATTCCAATTCAAAAGAAAATAATTTTCAATGCGATCATGTTTTGCAATTACTATAAATAAGGAACAGAGCCAAATAATATTAAATGTAAGAGTATACTTGTCAGAAGATGTTTTTTCATATAGATAGCTATATATTGCATTATCAAGAGGAATTTCAAGCTCAACAATAAAGGTATTAGTCAAAAATAATGATTTAAAAAAGAATGAACCAACATACGTAAAAAATATAATCTACAAAAAAAGTCTTGTTATCAAATAGATAAATAAACATTTGCTCTCATTTTGTTGTAAATGAATGGATGAAAACATTATATAAATAACATTTTAAATAAGTACATAATGTTTAAATATTAAATATTAATTTAAAATTATAGAACAAATATGGGTAGCCCTCCATACCTGCTGCAATCTATTAAGACATTCCCATTCAGGAAACATAATATTTGTTGTGCGCCATTTGTAATTCTATTGAGTTTTCGTGTTTCTCCAATCACTTGAAATGCGCAATGGAAGATGAATAAGAAAAGTCAGATGAAACTTTATGATTAAAGGCATAAAGCCATTTTGAATGAAGGCAAATTTGGTAAGTTGCAGCCATTATATTGAACAGGATAAGACCAACTTGCCTCTGAGTTCGAGGATAAAGGATGTCCATTCAATGTCTTGTGAGTAAGGGAAACCAACTCAGATTCACTGCTGTGAGCCATCATCCATTTCTTTCTTTCTTTTTTCGGAACCAAGTGGCTTGCATATAATAACTGTTCAAATTCACATTTTAAAATATCTAAGTCTTTTTTATGAGTTTACCGCGATGCCACATGCTTGTATAAATGAAGCAATGCTACATCATTTAACCGAAGTTTACCTTGTAAAATTGTTTTGAAAGACATTATATTAGAGATAATAGACACAGAGGCCAATCCCGAGTGCCGACCACCTTGCGTGGGAGCTGAGTGTACAACTAAGTCAAGAAAAAAAAAAAAAAAAAGGGGGAAGCACCTTATAAGGGCATAGTCAATAGTGGAAAGGAAATTGTCGTGATTAGAAATCCTAGTTTTGTTGCAAAATGCAGGACCCAATTGATATAATGCAACAGCAAGCACATAAGAGAATATATTGGATGGGGACACTATTTGTCTTCTGAAATTTGGTTTGCATGTCATCTCTCAAACTTTATTATAAAACCCTCTTTCCTTTCTCTCTAGATGTGACATTCTCTTGTTCAACTCAAGCAAAAGGGACCCTATTGAATGTATAGATGCCTTTTAAAAAGGCATAAGATCTTTATAAGCTACCCTAAAATGGGTACATACAAGTAAGTTAAGTGAAAGCAAAGGGTTTCATTATGAATGTTTTACTATTAATGTTAGATTGGGTAACAAGAGAAGATATAGTTTAAAAGAAAATGATTGAAATAGGTAGAGTGGGAGGGGGGGGATGGTATTTTGTTGTTGAAAAGTTCCAAAACCAAAATCAATCCGGATTATCTCTGCGCCCCATTCTTGTAATGTGATTAAAAATTTCTCCACCAGACCCACCAGCAGCAAAATAATTGTAGAGACAAGAGGTTAAAGTAAGCAAACTTTTTTGTGGATAATAAGAGGACGGAACTGTATTTGTCTTGATACCAATTTAGCTATAGTTGTTGTGCATAATAGATCCAACCTTGTTGGGTCTATCAGTTTCATGGGATTTGCTCATCTTCAAGAGAAAACTCAGTTTGCCCCCACCTGCACTTGACAACTCCACCATCATGTTACTTGCCTCTTGTTATGGACCTTCTTGTTCCTCATTTACTCTCCCCCTCCCTCCCCCACTTGTACTCATCATATTATCTCCCACCCTTTCAACAATACCCTCTTAACTTTTCATTCAAATTGTTGCGTATACTTTTTTTTTTTTTATTAATCAAAATTAATAAAATCATATATCATATCACTTTCCTGATTATTACAATGTACCTTTACATTTATTTCCTTTAAAAATGAACCAAAAAAAATGGGAAATAAATTTATGTATATCAAAAAAATTTTAAAATATAAATATGTATAAATTTATATTTATTAGATTTTTTAATCATAAAATATTTTAATATTATATTAAGAAATAATTCAATATAAATATTTAAATTATTGAATAAGATTAAAAATGATTTAATATGTTAATATTGGATTTCAGAGTAAAGATAATTAAGGTGTAGAACATGGTCTCCTCATACATAGAAAGCCACTCATGAATGGCAAGACCCTCCTCTCTTTCTTCCACTTGCTCTCTTTCTTTCCATCATAAAATTCCGTTATCCATTTATAATTAAACACTTCAAATTTTGCCTTTAATGTTTAAATGATTATTCAAATATGCAATGACTTTGTGGCATGTAACATGATCAAATTAATTAATTTATTTATTTTTATGAGACAAATGTACTTGCACCATTATTAAGTAACGCATTAAAACAAATCTCCAATTAATGAATATGAAATAATAAGCTACCGAATATATAATTGTTGAAAGTGATTATAAATATATATAAATTAATTGTTTGTTAATTTATTATTGTATATTATATTTTTTTCAGCTTTAAAATTACGAGTAATTTAGCCTCAAAATCTCTTAAAAGATTCGCCACCATATATGGATGCATACAGTTTGAAACCTAATGCATATCACTACCAGGAAAAGAGAGAGAGAGACAGAGAAAAAGGAGACAACATGTCATTGTTGGAGTTAAAACGACGGTGTTTCGTCGTTGTCCTTGTTCGTAGTTGAGAAACGGAACCTATCGTTTAAGATAACTTATCATTCTTACCATTGACCGCAAGATTCAGAAAACTTTTAAACCAAAGTTTCTGGTTTACATTTTTCACTCAAAATTAAAATTAAAAACAAGTCAACCTTGTTATTTTGTTCTCTTTCTCAATTTTGTTTCTGTTTTTCCTTGTTTTTGGATGATGCTTTAATACACGAGATAGAAATCATCAAATAATTATTATTAGATGATTGTATATGATGATATGATATTTGATATGAAAATGTGATCATTATTTTAGATGAATTAAATTTTATAGAAAGAAAATTCTTTTAAAAAAGTAATTATTATTTTATATTATTAACATAAAATGTGTATTAAATTCTAAAACATAAAGTTTGAATTGAATCTGAATGATAATGATAATGATAACAGTGAGAACCATTTGGTTTGATATGATTGCTTACTTAATTACTGTTGATTGCGATGAAAGCATCGATCTTAATTTTCGAATCTTCCCACTTGACCAAAATGAAACTATGGCCATAATGGAGAATGTCATAGTGCTTTACTGAAACAAAACAAATTGTAATAAAAAAGAATATATATATATATATATACATATATTTAACTATATAAACACAGATACACAGACACTGAGTTAAAACAGTTGATCTGATTGTACCTTAGTGCTTCTACACACACACTTCCATCCTCATTCCCACTACTGAAGAGACTATCTAAACAATTGTGTCTCCTTTTGTGATAGTTTGCACGATTTTGTGTCTCCGTTACAACAGTTCATACAGTTCCTTTTTTCTCTTCTTTTTATTCTACAAATTGCTATATTTTGGGATGTTTGTATCAAATCTTTGTTTATATAAACTGATATTGCGGAGAGAGGGTTTTGGTCAATTGATGTTATAAAAAAATCAAATTAAGGATGTAGGTCAGATATGATGATATAGTGCATATAATATATAGATTTAGAAACAGAAGAGAAATACTAGAAACGAGGTTGTCCCAAAAACTAGGCCATTAAACAGAAGATATTATTGCAAAAAGAGTGCTGGAAAATGTGCCAATAGAGAACTTATGTCAAGTTAGGGTCCCAGATGAACAGCTTGTGCAAAGTCAAATGCTACAAACTAATGTTTCGACATTGACAACTTAAGATTGCGTATCTATTTAATGTACTAATTTGCACTACTTTCTGCTTTCAACGCGTAAACAAGCAATTAGGGAGTCAAGTTTATCATTACTTAATTGATTAGTGCTTTTGCTTCATCCTTTCCCTGTAAAACCCTAGCTGCCATTTTAATGCCTGCAGAAGTGAAACCTGAAGCAGGAACGCTACTGTGTTATATATCTTCGTCAAAGAAGTTCCAAAACTAACCCTTATATTTTATTTTATTTTCTGTTTATTTTTGAGGAATATATAAAAATATATCTGTGGGAGATTTTGGTTGTAAGAAATCCACATAAAAATATGCAGTTGAAAGCAACAATTCAATCTACTGCAAATTGCAACAATACTTTTGTCCCTTCTACTGTATGGCGTAGTGGAGCATCTTTTGGCAACTTAGTACGATGTATGCATACAAAACATTCAAGGTCCCTTCTTCAACACCAAACACACCCAAGTTCAGAAAGTTGTAATTAAAATCTACACAATCAATCGTGAAAAAACATGAAAATAGAGAATGAGCATATTCTGTAACGAAATCTAAATCATCATCAAATGAAAAAAACAAAAAGGCCCACGAAGAAAATGGGGGCAAAAAGGAAGCGAAAACTGGTGGAGTATAATAAACGAGGGAAAATGAAAGATGTTGGTCTAAACATGACACTTACTTTCTATATAAGGCTAAAGTAGAAGTATGAGAGGAAGTTGTTGAATCAAATTTAAATTAAAATTTTAATAATTTTGAAGGGGTCTATGTTGGAGTAAAATCATAAACGTATAAACTTTGTGTGTACGTATGTGTTGGATTCTTTTGTGAATGACGTTTAGGTGTCGAACCCACCACGCCACCACCATGTTAGTTTAGTTGCTTCAATCACTTCACCTTAATTCAATCCTATAACCCCACCAATATAGCAGTTTTGGGTATTCCATTATTCCTTCTTCACTAATATTAGTACTTTTGGATTTGGGAAAATTTGTTTGGCAGATTTAGAGAGGGCATTTTCATCCATTGTCGGATAGTTGGAATCACAATTTTCATAAACCCCTCATTTTCTTCAAAAAAAAAAAAAAAGAAGAAGAAGTATCTTTCAACTGATTAGTTTCTACTTTGTGCTTTCATGTCAAAGAATAATAACTGCTGCATAAAGTATTATTTCAAACTTCATACAGAAGAAGAATTTTTTATGGTTTTGTTTAATATAGTTTTGCTCTTTTTTCTTTTTACTATATTTACGATAATAAAAAGCTCGATGGGTTGTAGTCACAGGTTTGGATAATGGCAGACGAGGCTTAAAAATATTACAAGGTGAAATCGTTGTCCCAGCGGTGATCAGAAGACCTTAGGGTTTTGTAAAGTGCAAATTCTGCAAGGATAATAGGGTTTGTTGGTTTCCTCTTCACATTAATGTCTTATTTTTATTATTGTTTTTCCATATTTGTTTTGCATTCATGACATAACACACGTCCATTGACAGAAAAAGAATCTAAAAAGATCATAGCACCTCATTCCTAAGAAGATATTCTTCATTTTGTTTTAAATTGAATAAAACCCACTCAATAACTGGTTCTTCAAACCCACTATATAACTAATATCTTTTTCTTAAATAGCTAGAATTTTTAAAATAGAAATAAATAGTAAAATAAAAAAACTCAAGAAACAACAAAATTTGCCTGGTAAAAAGCCTGTGAGCATCAATGGGACCCAGAACTCTTCTCCTCTTATTCATGGAAAAAAACAAAAATTTATAAAGAAAATGAAAAGACTATAAGACAAAATGTCTTTTGAGAGCTTCTCTTTTATTTTTTAATTAATTAATTAGTTAATTTTTTTTTTGTAGAAAAAACTAATGTCCTTTGGGAGCTTGAAAGAAGTTGGAGAAGGTTTCAAGTTTTCCTTTTTTTTTTAAAAAAAAAAAAAAGGATATTCTTAAAAAAAATGAAAAATATCCAAAGGAGAAAACCTAGACATGCCTCTCATGTCCGCCTGCAGAAATTTAACATCTTTCTCCCAAAATTTGCCTAACAATCTCTAAAACAACCATGCAATTTATTTTCTTTGACACGTAACACACGAAGAATCTGAGCTTTTTGGCCAAACATATCCAAAAATGAAGAATCGATCTATTTCATTAAAATCGTATCTATTTTTTAAAGAATTTTACCAATAAAACATGATGATATTTATCTTATCTGATATCGGTATTAATAACAAGTAAATCAATAATGTTTTTTTCTGCAAAAACAATTTCAAACTAAAAAATGCTTGTCTCCGAAAGTAATTATGTTGATTAGAACTTACTAATTAGTAATGATTATGTGGGTGGTGTACATGGGTTTTTAGGTCAGGGTCCTGTGGCGTAACTTTTGACCTGAGGCCCCAGTGGCAAATGCTGAATTTTGCGCCGTATATACGCATTTCATCTTAATATATAATTTTAGGGGTAAAGTTATTTATACATTTCCTTTATTATTATTATTACTATTATTATTATTGGGAGCTCCTTTTCCCTTTTGCGATTGTTGCAGCGAAAACTTTCTGTACTTGCAAGTATCTTGGACAGTTCAGTATAACCAACATGGAAAATCAGTTGGGAAATGACTTGAGATATTATTTACCAGATTCCCTTTTTTCTTAAATCCAACAAATTAATTTTCTCTGGAAAATGAAAATTTATATGGTAGGTTTTAGAATCTTCTGAAATTGGGGTAAATTGGTTAAGAGTTGCTTTCGGGTGAGGTTTGACCAGATCAACGGTCTGAAATCTGAACAATTGCAAGAAATCATACCCGAAATGTAAGGCATAATAAGCAATCGAGGTACAGAACAGAGAGTTGGAATAAAGAAACAGAGCAAGTCCTTTGATGTTAAACAGAACCGAGTTCACAAGTGAGATTAGCATCTCTCTCTTTCTCTTTCCAGCCTAAGAAACGCCAAAAAAAAAAAAAAGAAAAAAAAAAGGGACAGAGAAGCCATTGGGAAACGCTTTCCTGGCAACTATAAAAAGGACACAACGGCCTAAATTTGTTATTAAGACATGCCTTAAACTGCAAATCTTAGTGTTGCGAAGCCCTCCCTAGCAAAATTGTTTTTGGGGAAGAAGCAACACAAAGTTTAGAAAGAGAGAGCTATAAAGATACCAAATTTTGTTCACCGATATCTCCAATGAGAGCAGTCTTGGCTTTTCTTTTATCATACTTGGCTCGCTAAACTTATTTCTCTCCCCCTCCTTTCCCTCCTCCTATCTTCATCATAATTCTTGTGAGAGGAATTAGTAGATAATATACCAAGAGAATTGTAATGCAATGGCAATAGACTGCATGAAAAGCATATCGCCATCTAAAGAAGAAGCCAACAAGGAGGATCAGAAACCGTTAGTTTTTGATGCCAAAGTGTTACGCTATCATTCCAACATACCCCAACAATTTGTATGGCCGGATGATGAAAAACCAATCATTAATGCACCAGAACTACAAGTTCCACTCATCGACTTAGGTGGGTTCTTGTCTGGTGACCCTGTTTCTGCAATGAAAGCTTCAAACCTGGTTGGCAAGGCATGTCAGAAACATGGTTTCTTTCTTGTTGTTAACCATGGTGTTGATCAAAACCTCATAGCTGACGCTCATCGTTACATGGATAATTTCTTTGAATTGCCACTTTCTGACAAACAAAAAGCTCAGAGGAAAATTGGCGAGCACTGTGGCTATGCTAGTAGCTTTACTAGCAGGTTTTCTTCTAAACTTCCATGGAAAGAAACCCTTTCTTTCCGCTATTCCGCTCAGAAAAACTCACCCAAACTAGTTCAGGAGTATTTTCATAACAAAATGGGTGAATCTTCTTCAGAATTCGGGTAAGTAAACCTAAGATTATTACATCCTTCTTCTTTAAAATGAAACACTTTTTATATTTGGTGGAGTATATGATATAATAAAATTAAACATGTTGGTTGTGATTAAGCAGGAAGGTGTATCAGGAATATTGCGAGGCAATGAGCACTCTATCATTAGGAATCATGGAACTTCTGGGAATGAGCTTGGGAGTAACAAAAGCCCATTTCAGGGAATTTTTCGAAGAAAACGATTCAATAATGAGGTTAAACTACTATCCACCATGCCAAAAACCCGACCTTACTTTAGGAACAGGACCTCATTGCGATCCCACATCATTAACCATTCTTCATCAAGATCAAGTGGGTGGTCTTCAAGTGTATGTGGACAACGAATGGCGTTCAATCAGCCCAAATTTCCAAGCCTTTGTCGTTAACATTGGAGATACTTTCATGGTACTAATTTTTTTCCTTTTTTTTTTTTAAATTTTGTTCTTTGACGTTAATTATATAATAATAAATTGGTTGCATTTTTTTCTTAAAAAACCTTCGGTGTGTCCTGTTTTAGGCACTTTCAAATGGGAAATACAAGAGTTGCTTGCATAGAGCAGTAGTGAACAGTGAGACAGCAAGAAAATCGTTGGCTTTCTTTCTATGTCCAAGGAGTGATAAGATGGTAGCACCACCAACACAACTAGTGGACAGTTCGAGTCCAAGAATATATCCAGACTTTACATGGCCAATGTTTCTTGAGTTTACGCAAAAGCATTACAGAGCAGACATGAACACTCTCGAAATGTTCTCGAATTGGGTTCAACAGCGAAAGTAGCCGGTCATACTTTTGTGGTGGTGGGGGCAGTATCTGTGTTACAGACAGACCTGCGCATGCTATTGGGTCTTTCTTTCTTTCTTTCTTTCTCCTTAGCACCGAACAAAGTGACATTTTGTATCGCCGAGTTGCAGAACAATTTCAAATGGAGAAGACGAATAGCAAAAGCCACTTGGGTCTTTCTTTTTATTTCTGTTCCAGAAAATCGTTCATGTCCATAGGCCTCCTGTATGTAACTAGCTTCTTAACGTATGGCATCACAAACAGACATATAACCAACCAAATAAAATGTTTCATGTCCTCATATTTAAATCTCCCTCTTATTTCTTTGATATTTTAATCATCATTATTATCATTATAATCATCATTACTATCATTATGACTTCATTAGATCCGATCCAAAGCAGAATCATGGGTTACAGTCATCTGACTTTTTCCGCCATATGAAATGCGACGAGTTTCAAAATGTACGTCACTTTCGATTTGGTTACATGTTTTCCTTAGACTATAGTTTATTATATACATGTGGGGGGGCCCATGACCACGGTCGAGCTTAATTGGACCAAATCAGTTGTTTAATCATTTCCTTTCTTGAAAGAAATTGAGAAAAGAAAAGGGAAAATAGAGTACAAGAAAGTTTGCAATTGCTGTGGGAGATGATATCCTATTCACAGTGGTATGACAACCGAAAGGGCATTTCTGTAGTACTGGAGAAGCAGGTCAAGTTCCAAGGCTTGGAAAAATAAAGGAAAAAAACATTAAGCACCTCTTCTGTTTTAAATATTTTTCTCATTTTTTTCCCATAATAGCAAAAATAAAATCATCCAAAGGGGATTCGATTTCCATGCTTGAAAGTCATACGTCAGGGCTGGCTGGCTGGCTAGCATCAAACAAAATACTAGGGTACATGTATTTATCTGTAATTGGATCTACTTGGATGCTTGGAATAAATCCAAGTCTAAAAATGGCCCACCAATTGAATGATTCAGAGGAATTGGTAGTGCAAAAATCCATAGAGGATTGACAGAGCTTTGCCCAGTGTAATGCATATTCAGTATTCGTGGGTGGAAACATATATATATATATACATAATTTAATATCAACTTTCATTATTGTTTTCTTTTTATATATATATCTTTATATATCTGGAGATTTGGAAGCTTTTGCATTATAAAAATTGCAAGCAATACTTTCAACATTCGTCGTGGTGTTTGTCATTAAATGCTGCAACATTCTTTCTGATGATCATTTATATACACACCTTCCCTTCGCCCCCAAATATTATTATTATTATCCCAATTTTTTTCAAAATTTCTTTAATTGACTTTAACTATTAAGATAAATAAATAATTATATAACTGACATCTTAGTATCTGTTTATAATAAAGATCACTACTTTCCTAATGGTTAAACCTGAATGTAATTGTTGTTTATGTGTGATAACTGGTGGGTCTGTAGCTGCTATCAACAACGAGATTGATATTTATAGATATAAAAGCAATCTTATTCCGATTCTGAATTCATAAGATCTCAAATCAGCTTGCACCTTACTTACTTTAAATGGTTATGGATCTGAATCTCAACTAATATATCTTCCTAACCAAAATACAAAACCAGTTCATTATTGGTAACATTTTTAAAGTTTAGATATTAGTATATTATAGACATAATTATAACAGTAAAACTGCTAAAATTATAATTTAAATCCGTTCTAAGGGTGCCACCCTCTCTATCGTCCATCTTGAAGATGAAATATTTTTATTTTATTTTATTTTAATTTTCAATTTTAGAAACAAACTATATATTCTCCTCTTTTACTAGACGACATATCGTAGGATTTCTTTCATGGATACCCACCTCACCTGCCCTAATGCCATCGATCTGTACAGCACCCTCTCTCTTCTTCCCATTTGTTTCCTTCCTCTTTGCCACCATTTGCTTCTGTGGCCCTCCCCCCTCCCATTGTTGACACCTATCGTCTTCTTCCCTAATTTTTATTTTCTCTACCTTGATGTCTTTTACATGCACTTACCTAATCTTATTCTTTACTATACCAACACTTTTCATGCATTACCTGTCACATACCACTCTAATTGACTATATAAATTTACAAGGTTGACAAGTGCGAGAGGTATCATTGTTATTTTCTGCAAAGCCACCATGTAAGTATCTGATTTTTTTCCAAGTCAAAATATGATATTATACATTCTTTATCTATAAATGGGATAAAACACCATAAAAATGTACTGTGAACTTTGGATTTGTTTTTAATCCAGAAAGAAAGATCAATGGTGAGTTGGGGATTGTCCAAATTAAGTAAAAAGTTACGAACGACCCACATAGGATTAACCAAAAATAGGCTTGTATACGATGTTGGAATTGAACAAGGACATGAATTCTTCATGTTGTCCAACGGTGGACCGCACCTGCATGTTCCTCTACGACCCAAAAAAGAGAAGCAAAAAAAAAAAAAAAAGGCATCGAAATCTACCATGATTTTATAGGAGTTCTCTTCAATCATGGCATGGTAATGGTAGATTCACTTAAAATGTAGGGACCAATCACCAAAGCACATGAGCCTCTATCCGATGCTTCCCATGCAACACAACAAAAATGAATTTCTCTAATAAACAAAATCTTTTTTGTTATTATTTTTAAAATAAAAAAAATAATTGAAGATATTGGTAAGGACAAAGTTTGCTTGTTTTTATTGGTAAATGTGTCGTTATCATGTTGAATAAGAAACAAGTGAAAAATGATAATAAGCAAACAAAAAACAATAGCAAAACTCCTTGATAAACAATTAGCAAAAACAACAACGCAACAATTCAAATGGGTTTCTCTTTCATTATATTTCTTTCTTTTTTCCCCACAAGCACAAGCGATAAAAACAAAGCATTCATCAATGGTTAAAAAGTTTATCTTCCTCTTGTCTTTTTAATATTAAAATATCTTTATCATCATCTCCAGCCTTGGGCTACTCCATTTCCCCATTTCTTTTATGCTCGCAGCCTTGTTCATCATGTAATTTTCATGGCATACGGACAAACGTAAGGCAGCATGAAAACCCTAGCTTGGTTTGATTTTTTATGAGGTGAGGTTAATTAATGATGATAACATATAATAATCCATCCAACATTACTTCCAAGATTAGCTCACCATTGGTGTTCTTCGAGTTGGCTTAATTTAGAGGTATTATTAGGACCACGTGATGACAAAGAGCATGATCAGATTGAGTTGGGATACCTAGTTTAATTTGTTTTGCTAAACAATTGTTAATCATTTTCCATAAGATCCCTTCTTCCATGATGAAGTTACCTGCCAGGATGTCCACACACGCAATTCCTCAATAATCTACTCCCAAAATCTAATTTCTTCCATTGCCTTGTCTTTTCCATTGGCTGCATGGCTCGATAATGAAATGCTTGGAGAATGATATCCTCCCTATAACAACAACGCAAATTACACAGCCCTCTACTACCAAGTAACTCTTTCTCATTTTTCCAAATTCAATATCAACCCATGTGATAAGCATTCCGCCACGTATTCACATTCATCCAAAATCTTATTTATCTTTTCTTTTTGGGTTTGCTTCCTCCTATATTATCTCTATCCATGGAGTCCCTTACGTAATTCTTTGAAAACCACATTACTACAAATGCTTTCTTACCACAATTTCCATCTCCAACATATTTCAATTATTTAATTAAAATAAATTATTTTTCAATTTCAAAATAAAAAATTATCTTATTTCAATACGAACTAAAGAAATTTCTTGTTCATAATTTTAATTTATTGTTATGTTTGATAAAATTTCAAATTAAATATTTATTGTGATGTTTGATAAAATTAAATATTTAAGTTTTGAATAATAAAATATTACAAATTTTAAATGCTTAATATATAAACTATTTGATAAATTTAATTATTGAAATATTTATGAAAGTTATTGATTTGATGTATTTAATTTTTAATATGATCTTAAATATTAGTTATTATATTTCTTTGACGATATAAAAGAATTTTTATAAAAAATTTAAAATACAAATAACTTACCATATTACTCTTTCGTTCATCCTGGTGAGTTGCTAGCTAAGGGTTTGGCCCTAGAGGCCCAATCCAGCAGAGTAGAGCTCTGCTTTAGGCCCACCGTTTTATTGGGCTAAGTTTAGGATTTTACAACGGGTTTGCGATGACGTACCATTTTCAAACATTTTATAAAAACAATATTTTAAAAAAATAAAAAATTTTATAATAAATTAAAACAAAGTTTTTGGAATTTATAATGAATCTATGTCAAATTTTGAAATATTTATTTCTATAAATAATTTTTAAAATCTGTTCTTGAATTTTTTTGAAAAAAAAAGTAATATTTTTATAAAATTCCTTCAATTTTTTTTGATATGTTTCGGAATCTCCCAATTATAGAAGCCCCACATTTCCAAAATATTTTTTTAATCATTATTTTTGAATTCATTTTATTTATTTTGAAAATATTTAGCATAAAATACCCGTAAGTGAAATACATTCAAAAAAATGTAAAAGAAAAAAAATACACTCAAACATTTAACAAAATAAATGATTAAAAAAAGAAACAAATCAATAACGAAAAATTAATTTGATAATAAAATGAATGAGAAATAAATGCAAAGGTAGGAAAAAATCACTATTAATTAGAATATAGACATCAACGTGTCAAAAATTTACTTGGTAAATATTACTTTATTTAAAAATAAAAATATTTAATAATTTTATAGTTTATTACTTTACAAATGATTATAGTAAAAAATAAATAATTTCTTCAAAATAATAACATAAAAAAAAAAGAAATTAGTAATGTTAATTCCAAAAGGAAAAGCAATGGATTGGGTACAAACTTGTAAGATGTGGTATTAATTTGAAGGGTACAATTATGGCAAGGATAATAAATCCCATTGAATCAATAATTTAAAAGCCAAGGAAATACTAATATTAATCACTCCCCATGTCTTCTCTTCGGAGCTTCTACACTTTAAAGCATTTCTCAAAACATCGTTGTGTTTGTGTTCTTGCATGGTTCGTGTTTCGAATTTAATATTACAGTTAGCAATTGTATGTGAGCTTATATTTTTCCTCTTTTTTTTAATTATTATTATTAAAAAAGATATAAGCTCACGGAGAATTATTGTAGAATTATTAATTGTGGCCTAAATTTTGCAACCCATCCATCATAATGTTCATTGTGATTGTGATGCAGATTATCAATTTTATAATCGAAAATCAATTTATCTCAAATTCGAAATATTTACTTTTTATATTAAACCTGGAAAAGCTTTTATTGTTTACATTAAATATGGAAGAACGATGTGAATTGTGTAAGTTTATGGCGTTTTCTTGTCCACCGAGTCTTGTTCTTCTGTTTAAAATTACAGGTAGCTTGAAAAATAAATATCAGAAAGAAGATTAAGACATGAAATCTTTTATGATTGAGGTAAGCGTCTCAGCTTTAGATGGATCGATTAGCTCTACGCTGTGACAGCCTTCACCAAAATGGGTCACGATTTCTACACCCTTCTCCTCTATCATTTTGGCAAATTCCACATGACGGTCAATCAACGGATCTCCACCACAACCCGTCACCAGGATCCGAACACCGACTGCCCGAATACTTTCCAAAGTGTTCAGCCCAACACCAGATACTGGATTGCAGTACTCATGATCCCTGTCTGCACCTACCGGCAATGATAATTCCCACATGAAATCACTTCCGGCCAATGGCAAAATGGGGTCATCTACCAATTTAAGCTCTGACCCAGTTCTTTTTGACCCTCCAAAATATGGATGATGCAATATCAAGCTCTTGATCTTCAATGGATATAAATTCTGGACTTGCTGACATGCTCGAAGGCCTGCATGGTACGCTATGTTACCACCTGCACTCGTACCCATAAGAACACAGTTGGACAAATCAGTAAATTTCTTTAACCAATCATCTTGGCTTGTTTTAACGAACTGCAATGCTTCAATGGCATCGTCATAAGCTGCCGGAAGCCGGTGTTCTGGTGCTAGCCGATAGTCAACGGAAATTACAACTGCATTAACTTTTTCAGCAATTAATAAGCAAAAATCATGTATGATGCTTGAAGCCGCGCTCAAGAAAACAAAGGCACCTCCATGATAATAAACTATGAGAGGGAGCTTGTTAATCGTGGTGGAGGAAGACTGATCAAGTGCAAGGCGTGGTAGATAAATTCGTAGCCATGTTTGGTTTGTTGGATTCATCGGTAAGTCTTTGGTTAGGACAGGAGAGGTGGATATATGAGGATCTGATGAGGCAGAGATGACTGG
Source organism: Dalechampia spathulata (assembly GCA_948192965.1). Lineage (NCBI taxonomy): Eukaryota > Viridiplantae > Streptophyta > Magnoliopsida > Malpighiales > Euphorbiaceae > Dalechampia > Dalechampia spathulata. The sequence goes on from CANYBF012082638.1 coordinate 20,369, forward strand.
GATTTGCAGGAGACGAGTATAGGTTCCATCAGGATTGGCAACAATCATGGGTTGATAATCTGAAGAAGGAAGAGGTGTAGTTTTGTTTTCTGGCATGCTTGTATTAGTGGAAAGTGAAGGGGGTTATCGGAGAGAGCAGTAGAAATACTTGAAAAGAAAAGTGGTATAAATATTCAAACAATAAACAAGGGGGTGGGGGGGGTGTTCGATGGTGGGTTTCATTCATGATTAGGTTAGCATTTTACGATGACACCGATGGCGGACCCTCTGCCGGACAATTATTTATTCCTCTTCTTAATAAAATATTTTTAAAAAATAATATGAATTGATTTAATCTATATAAAATACATCCATCCAAGAAGCAAGTCAAAGGAAAGTGAATGTTTGAATTGGTTAACTATTCAAACTCCCCACATATAATCTTTGATTTTGTTCAACAATCAAAAGCTATTACCTCTTTCAGTTCTTTACACTATAAAACCAATATCCATTTTCAAATATTTTATATCCTATTAATGCAATCTAACCCTAACACCATTCATTTTAATTATATCTCATTCATTTATTTGCATTTAAATTTATCAAGAATCACTCAAAACTAATCAGCTTTCTATCTAATTTCATAATAATATCATATAATTTTGATTTTTTATAAAAATCATGAACTTTTATTTTAAATTTTCTTGATTATTTTTATCATTTCTTAAATATACAATATCTTTGAATTTTTTTTATTTTAAATGGATATATTGCGTATTGAAACAAAAAATCTAAAACTTTATTATTAATTTAAAAAACATATATATATTTTAATTATGATTAATCTCAAATATGATAAAAAAAATAAAAATATACCAATTTAATTAATTGATATTATTTTGTAATAATTATTTTTAATAAGATAAAATTTATTAAATAAGTCAAAACAAATTAATAATGAATATGTAAATCAAAATAATCTAATTAAAAAAATAAATCAACATGTAATAAATTTAAAACTAATAAGCTAAAAAAAATAAAGGTTGATATTTTTGTGGAAAATACAAAAAAGTATTTTGATAAATAAAAAAATTTGGTACAATATTTCTATAATTAAGATTAGCAGTGCCTTTAATTTTTTAAATTAAAACACAAATTCCCATACTTGCCTCATAATCCCCAGTAAATAATACTGAATGATGATGTTCTTGGAAGCGGCCCAATTAACTGCATCGAGCCCATTAAAATGAATTATGGACATGACATTTGTATGGTGAAGTTTAGACCCCAAAACAAACCACCTAGATGTTTAAAATCTGTTATGAAAATATCTAAACTAACCTTTGGTTCTACATTTTTCTAAAAAATAATATAATATAATAAAAATTATTTGCAATTAAAATAAATATAATTTTTTCCTTTTCTTCTTTCACTTCTTTTTATTATTCTTCTTGTTTTATTATAAATTTTTTCTCATTGTATAATTTAATTATTTCATACTTTTTTTATATTATTGATATTTTCTTATTGTTATATATATGTTTATCATAAATATCATAATTTTATATTGATAATTATTACATGATATATATATATATATAATAATAATAATAATCAATATATATCATAACATATATTGATAAATATATACATATCATTAAATATATATATTTTATATGATATATATGATAAATATATATTTATCAAAACATATTGTATATTATATATTTATTTTTATATATCTATCATAATAAAATGAATAATAAGACAAATAAAAATATATATTACTTTCATATATTCATCATATTAAAAGAAAATAATAGATAATTAAAAATGAATTATGAAAATAAATAAGATAAAATTTAATATTATTTAATTAATATAATTAATTAAAGAATAATATAAAAGTAAATAATATTAGAAAAAAATAGTAAAATTTTATATTAAAAATCAAAGAAAGGTAATTTTAACATTTCTGATAATTCCCCAAGAAAATGGAAACTTTGATTATCTTTTAGAATATCTGTGTTATAGAAAGTACTTACATCTTTACTTCAACACTATCAATTTTATTATAGAGAAATATTTTTTTTAAAAATAATATTTAAAAAAATAGTAGGGCTGCACTCTCTTGCAAGTTTAAATTATTTATGTTTTCAGCAAGAGATTGCATTGAACCACACCAACAGGAAGATAAACTCCAACATTAAGAGAAGATTACTAAGAGAGGGAGGAGGAAGAGGAAGAGAGACCAACACCCCTCACAAGAAGGCCCTTGCAAATTCAAATGATTTTATTCATGACACACCATAAAGGATGTGGTAACTTTAGGAAGGGGAGTTCTTTGTGTCAAAGTAAATATTGGTGGGCGCCGTAATTGAAGAAAAAGAATTGTGAGCGTGCCGAATGTTTTGATTTATAAAAAAAATTATTGGTAGGCTTACGCGTTTTATACGTAAATTCTCTGCCTATAAATAGGTAGGTGTTGGGAAACGAACAAAATTCAATAACAATATTTTCAACTATATTTAGAAAATTATTATGCCAACTTAACATAAGAAAATTCCCAGATTCACTGGAAGGGTCACAAACGGTCCCACTTAAAACCCAGGAGTCTTGACAGAATTAACTTAATTATTTATAGCAAAATAACTAACTAAATGTAACTAAAATAAAGCTATTAAATAGGGGAGAAAAATAAATAACAGGAAAAAAGAACACCAGAAATTTTAACGAGGTTCGGCTAATTTTGCCTACGTCCTCGGACACACCCACTATAATATTTCTTTTATAAAATATTACAAGAA
>CANYBF012083266.1:0-11678 GCA_948192965.1 Dalechampia spathulata
TAGTTTTCATAATTACCCCTCTCAATAGGTGAAATTACCAAAATACCCTTACTTTCAGCTTAACGTATTTTTAATTCTACCTTCATTTATACTTTCTCATATACATTCTAATATATACTTTCTCATCATATAACATTTATACCATGCATAAACATTGTTTTGCACCTATATATTGCACTTTTAAGTATCCATAATATCATTATGCATTCATGCATTTCATGCATCATTCATTCAATCATTCTATGTCATACATAAAATGCAACCATGTAAGAATGCTATGACTGCGGATGTGACAGAGAGAGCATGTCATAATTTGTCAACACCCAAAGACAAGTTGTCATAAGAGAAAGCAATCAATAAAAAATTTACTGAAAATTAAGATTAAAGATTTAAGAAAAAAGAAGAAGAAGAAGAAAAAGAGAAGAAAAAAAGAGATATGAGAAATTAAAGAAAAAATCATGATATGAGATATTATAGAAAAATGAAGAAAATTAAACAAAAAAGTTAAAAAGTTATAATTTTAATAAAAATATATAAATATGAAAATAAAAGTTTTTGACCTAGAGATTTTATGGAAAGACAAATTTAAAACTTTGATAGTTTGGTAATTATCCCAATAAAATTGTTAAGTTCTTGTACAATGATTATATAAAACAAATTGAAACTATATAAGTTTATTAAACAAAATCTAATAAAAAATTATTAATTTGATTAATATAAAAGAAATAGTATCCATTTGGATGGATGTTAAAGTTCAACGTGAAATAATGTTTCATATGATATGCTATTTATCATTTGATATATCATATGATGATATAATTAATATTATTTAAATATTTCTATTAAAATATTCATATCATAAAATTATATTAAAAAATCTAGTAAAATAACCTCACCGACGATTAAAAAACAAATGGAAGTGTACTTTGGAATAAATTTAAAATTCAAAAAATAATTACCAAGTAATTATTGTTTTGTAGAATTTACCCTTTTCTAGCCCATTAGTAATAAAGATTTATTCCCATTTTGTTTTGTTCATTTTCTTGCAAGCTATTGTCCTTTTCCTTGTATACTATGGAATATAGTGCCTTGGTTGAATTAATTAGTAAAATCATGAAATTAAACAAATTAATTTAATTTTTTTAACTATTGAATCAATCATTTTCATAATCATAATTAGTGCATGCATGTTATAAAAAATAAAGATAAATTTGAAGATATCAAAATCTTAATTAGATTTTTATATTGTAACTCATTATAATATATTACATTTAAAGATTCATATTTTTATATTTTAAATCCGAATGTGGTGGGGGTTTAATGTCCAGTATAACATAGTAATTAAACATATTAAACGCTTGAATATGAATGGTGGCTACTTTACTATTACTATTTCTTTCAAATCTTATTTTATGTTAATGGCATGCATAGTAAGTGATGATAAAGATACACATTAAATTATACTCTACGAGTTATACAATCAATTTTAAGAACTTCATTGGGATAATAATTTTTTATATGATTTATCAATGAGAAAAGCATATTTGAATTATTCATAATTAATTTTATATCGAATTTATATTAATCCATTTATAATATAGCAAAAATCAAATCACAAATTTATTTATTAACCTAATTTAAATATGATTTAATAAATTGAATTGTGTCATATCAAACTTATCAATTTATCTTAAAACTACATCTTTTCTATAAATTAATCGTATTGTTTTATATTATATAAATTATTTTATATCAAACATGTTAAATTGATTCATATAATATATAAATTAATAGTATCAAATAAGTTAGTATCAGATTATTCATATTAAATTTTAATTTAAATATTATGATTAAAATTTTGAATTGTATTCAAATATACTCGTATAATAGATGTAAAACCATTATAAAAAGATTCACCAACCTGGACACAATAGATGTATTCATATAAAAGGCCATCTTATTTATTTTCAAGTTATAACTAGGCTATGGAAGCCTGCATAACACCAGTTCACATAAAATATAAAAGCCCCAGTGGGTTCTTTTATTTTATTGCTTTCTCTTACAGATATCATCAACCACGGATGACATCATTTTGAGTTTACCACCATTTTCAAATTTCCATATCCATATGGCCCTTGATCTTCGCAGTCAATATGTTCACCAGGATCAACTCCGAGCATTTTACAGTATCTTAGGTAGAATCCAATTCGATCATTTGCCCTTGGGTCGTTTTTAATACCGCATTCAAGGCCGCCATTGATGATGTTTATGGTCAGTCCAAAACCTGGAAGTCGGTTAGCTTTAATATCAGCAGCAGATGGTACAAAATTTCCAACAATCACATCATGACATGAGGGTTTAGGTGGTTGAGGAGTCATCCAAAACCAAAATGCTGTCTCGAAAGAAATCACTCTATCGGTGGCAACAAGGTCTGCGTTGTTCAGTAAATCTTGGTTTATGGCTTCTCCGCACTGTCCATAGTTGTAGTTCCTGCTCCAGTGAAATTTGCAATTAATATGTACGAATTAAATATTTATATGAAAATATGGAAGATTTATTCTTACAGGTGAGTGGAATTAGAATCTTATATTTCAGGATCATGAAGCTTTTATTTACCATGAAAGTTGTATAGGACCTCTGCCGTAATACTGTTGGCCAGGAACACATTTGTAATTGCTAGTTGGGTCACAGTAATCACCTCCATTCTCCCTAAGAAAGCAATATCCCCATGTATATGGGCCATCAGGTGCAGTTGCCCATCCACCTGCAAATAGTCAACCCCCAATCTGTTAGCTTCTGATTAACTAACATCATGAATATACATATAATTGTCTTTCGCATGGGAATATGAACTTAAGCAATAAGACCAACCGGTAGTTTCATGAGATGTTTGCGCAAAGAAAGCAGCGACTTCCCTCTTACGTGAATCCTCGTCACCAGTGGTGCCAAAGTCGGGAAATAGCTTGGAAGCATTGATGAATGCATTGTAAGTATAGAATCCACTAGCAGGACAGACACTATCATTTCTATGCATAAGCATTTCATCAAACAACTCCTTTGTGATGATTTTTCCAAGTTCTCCTGCATCAGTGTCGTCGCCGTCGTCAGGAGGAGGTGGTGGGGGTTGGTCTCCACAATAGGGGGGTCCAGTACCGCAGAAGCCCCATTGGCTGCAACATTGGCCAGGAGGGCAGGGATAGTCCTCACTACAAGAGCCGGGAGGTGGTGCCCTCAAGGCCAAGGAGACTGCAGGCAAAAGCAGAAACAAAACACAAGAAGCAATACCCAAAACCGAAACCTTCATTGTTTGGTTGGTGAGATGAGGTTAGGTTAGAGCTGTGCTATTTATAGACAAACATGACCGCTTAAGAGTTATCCCCATTAATTAATTAATGATCGAATTTCTTGTCTTGTTAGCATGAATTCAAAAAAGCATCAACTGACAACATATTAAACAAAATTATCAAACTTAAGCTTACTGCTGCCACCTGATTAGCATGGTTATTGCATGCATTCAATTTTTAAACACGTGAATCAATAAAATAAGATAATTTCTCATCATTACAAAGACTCCAAAAAGTGGGTAAGACAAATATTTTTCAAAATTCTTCATTTAATGTGAGAATAAAAAAAATTCCCCATTTGGTGTGTTTTGGGAGTTGGCCGCCGGTTTAACCAGCGGCTAACTGACGTAGCATAATTTAAACGATGTGGCAGTCAAAATTTAAGTTGGCCGCTGGTAATCCACGTCCCTCCCCTCCCCTACCCTACCCACTAATAATAATAATAATAAATAATAATAATAATAATAATAATAATAAATAATAATAATAATAATAATAATAAATAATAATAATAATAACTAATAATAATAATAATAATAAATAATAATAATAATAATAAATAATTTATTAATAATATTAATTTTAATTTTAATTTTAATTTTAATTTTAATAAATAATTATATGTAATTATTATTAATAATATCAATATTAAAATTATTATTAATTAATAATATTATTATTATTAATTATTAATAATTAATATTAAAATTATTAATATTAAAATTAGTAATATTAATATTATTAATATTATTATTAATTTTAATATTGATATTATTAATAATGTAATATTTAAGATTATATTATATGAGTAGTATTATATTAATAATAATAATAATAAATAAATTATTAATAATTTTAATATTAATAATAATTTTAATATTATATTAATTAATATTAAAATTATTATTAATATAATACAATATTAAAATTATTTAATAATAATAATATTAAATGATGTGGCAGCATCATTAAATGATGTGACAACATCATTTAATTGGCTGCCAATTAAAGTGGTAACCAATGTAAATTTGAGGTTAGCCGCCACTTTAATTATCATAATGATTAAATGCAAAAATATATTAAATCAGTAATTTTTTACTCTTTCATAAGACATAGATAATTTTCAATACTTTTTACCTCAAATTAGGAAATTACCCTCAGTATTAACTACATAATTTTCTATTCCAAATTTATCTTAAAATGACTTTTAAATTTTAAAATATTCACCAATTAAAATTTAATATTGTGTTAAAAATGAACAACTTGACGTCATGTTTTTCTTTTGGTTTGATTATGGATCTTGTACTTAATTAATCATATTGTGACCAGAAGAAACATGCTCGACTTCCAAAATTGACATGTGACGACCACATTGGCCTCGGTTGGCAGAGCTTCATATATACACATATTTTTAAGCGACCTGAATGTATTTCTTTATTTGGAAAAAGAAAACGTTTATATATAATATATATATATATAGTACATACATATCCATCCACCGTAATTTCAGCGACCGGCTTCTTCTCTTGTATACAATGCTTGGAAATGGAGTTGTAGGAATTCTAGCAGAGACTTCAAGTAAGTGGGAAAGAAGGGTTCCTCTAACCCCAACAAACTGCGCTACTCTTCTTCTCCATGGTAGAAATATAGGGGGAATATCTCGCATCATTGTCCAGCCATCAACCAAACGAATCTATCATGATGCACTTTATCAGCAAGCTGGATGTGAATTATCTGAGGACCTTTCTGATTGTGGCCTTATCCTGGGCATCAAGAAACCTAAGGTTATTTTTAGTAAACAGTCGACAGTAGCTTTAAGCTTTGTTTTGATGTATAATTTGATGTTGTTTGGTGTTTTTTTTTTACCAATGTAGGTGGGAACGGTTTTGCCTGACAGAGCGTATGCTTTCTTCTCACATACTCATAAAGCTCAGAAAGAAAACATGCCCTTGTTAGATGAGGTTTATTGCATACTTAACTGACTAATCCACTCTTGATCAAAAAGCTAACTTTCTGTTTATCTGCTAATTAATTTTTTAACTGTCTGGAATGCTTGCTTCACAGATCCTGACTAAAAGGGTTTCTCTATTTGATTATGAGCTTGTTGAGGGAGACCATAGCAAACGATTGATTGCCTTCGGGAAATTTGCAGGAGCAGCTGCGATGATTGACTTGTTACGCGGATTAGGCCAAAGTAATAGTCCTCTTTGTCGCTCTACTTTGCGTTCAAATCAATGTTTTTTTGACCATATGCTGACAAATTTTCAGGGTACTTGAATCTTGGATATTCCACACCTTTCCTGTCGTTGGGTGCAGCTTACATGTACACTAGCTTGGCAGCAGCTAAAGCTGCTGTGATTTCTGTGGGTGAAGAGATCGCTACTAATGGACTGCCGTCAGGAATCTGCCCTCTTGTCTTCGTATTTACAAGCTCTGGAAAAGGTAATACAATACAATATTGTTAGTCATCCAGTAACATTTATAAAAGGTGATCGACTTCTTTCATTCTTGGATGACAAGGAAAACGAGAAACTCCGATTTCATTTACAAATACACATGGTAGGTTGGTTTTGTCTATCGATTTCTTACGCTTTGAATGCACATTCTTTTCTAGCTTCTGTTGCTGCACAGGAAATATTTAAGCTACTTCCTCATACTTTTATTAATCCAAGCAGGCTTCCAGAACTAACAGGCAAGGTATACAATAATCGAAAACTATCTAAAAATTCCATGAATCACCGGCATGCAAAATCCTAATCGTTGTCGTCTTTAGATTCGTTTCCCAAGTACCGTGATACACTAAAATTGTCTGTCTGCAGCCTGCATCTTCATCAGGGAGAGTATTTCAAGTATACGGTTGTGGAGTCACCAGCTCTGACATGGTTGAACACAAAGATTCTACAAAAGAATTTGACAAGGTATTTAATCAGTTAACGATGGTGTAGTGTTTATGCTTTCGATATCAGGATTATAAGCTAACATTAGCTTTTCTTGTTTTCCATCAACATTCCAGGCTGATTATTATGCAAATCCAGAGAACTACAAGCCAATTTTCCATGAGAAAATAGCTCCATATGCATCTGTGATTGGTGAGAATGATATTTCGTTCTTCATCTATTTAACCTTCCAGCTTCCTTCTAATGGCAAGTCGTGAGAAATTTTCAGTCTTTTATAGTTAATTGTATTTACTGGGAGAAGAAGTTTCCCCGTTTATTGAGTACCCATCAGCTTCGCGATCTCGCAAGTCAAGGATGCCCTCTTATTGCAATTACTGATTTAACCTGTGACATGGAAGGCTCAATAGAGATTCTCAACCGAACCACCACCATAGACTCGCCATTTTTCAGGTACTTCCAGTAATAGATCCAACAAAAATCCTCAACTGGAAGGCAGTAGTTTGATCTGTTCAAGCATGGTTTCAGGTATGATCCATTGAATGATTCATACCATGATGACATGGAGGGCAGTGGACTGATCTGTCAAGTGGTTGACAATCTTCCGACAGAGCTGCCAAAAGAGGTGAATATCTTCCACCATCCAGTTTCTGTAAAATTTGCAGATAGAAAATACCAATTTTTACATTGACTGGACAATTAACATGCCATTCGATTGTCAGGCTTCACAACATTTTGGAGCCTTACTATCGCAATTGGTTAGCAGCTTATCCACTACAGCAGACGTTACAGACTTGCCAGGGAAGTTGAGGAGAGCTTGCATAGCCCATGGAGGAACCCTTACTGCTCCGTATGACTATATTGAACAACTCAGAAATTGACTCTGGGTAAGACTCTGATTCCTGCTTAGATAGATTTGCCTTCATTTTATTGAATCCATGCAGCATTCGTTCATAAAAACAGACGGTAATGCCAAGTCCATAAGAGCTCAAGGTTGGACCAACCTTGCTCTCGTGGGTATCTGCAATCCGTTTCAGTTTCACCGCATCAGATTTAATTTCACGAGTCCCGAAAAGGATTTTATTTTTTTATTTTTTTATTTTTCATAAGTACTTTTACTTTTGAATAATCCTTGAATAATCCGTTTCACTTTTGAATAATCCTTAAATGTAAAATTAAATAAACTTTATATATATATATATATATATATATATATATATATATATATATATATATATATATATATATTTATATATCGAGGAATCTATGAAAAATAAATATACTATTAATGTAAAATTTCTAAAAACATAAGTTTAGAAATTATTTTTTAAATAAATATAAAACATATTATATATTTAACCATCCTTAAAATAAACATTCAACTTTTATTTAGCTTTAGTTTTATCATTTTATTAACATTATGGGTTTTACATTATAACATTTCATTGTTTAAATAACCTTCACTAAATTAATAATTGACTAATTATAAATTCACTTAATTAAAGTCTATATATACATGTTGTGTTCATAATCTTAACATAAAAATTGGCATAAATAAATTCACATCATATCTAACTTTGTATGGTGAATAAAGCTATATCTATGAATTTTGATAATAACTCTTAATAATGATATATAATTCTAGTCTTTTTGCTAGCCATATTTCTCTTGAATTTGTTATAAGTGAATAGCTACTTTTATTGATTTAATTTTAGCAGATAATTTCACTACTTAATTACTTGTGTCCACAAAAGGTGAACATGTTAATTATCTTGGTAACTATTACTCTAAAAAGTTTGGTTTAATATGCATATCCAACTACTATTCTAGTTAGGTTAATATAGTTCTTTGTGGCATTCGTACACTTAATGATTCGTAAAATCCAATGTATCTCTTTTAACTATTCCAACTAACACTTGCATTTATGTTCTTACTCAACTTCTTATCAACAATATACTAGGGACTTTATTATGTAAATCAGAAGCTCTTAAATATACTATTAATTAATTTACTCGATGGATACATACATAATATGTTTATGTGTGTGTGTATATATATATATATAATTGAAAAATTATAGCTTAAAGTACATAAAGTACGTTAACTTCATGCATAACTCTAGCATAGTTAAACAAATTTTATGTTTAGTTTCCTAAGACCAATGATTAATGCATGAATATATTGGTATTTAGGTAAATTGGTTACAATTAGAAGGTTCTAAGTATAACATATTTCAACTTGAAATTACCATCTCATCCAATCATGCAAACAGTAGTTTACATATCAAAATTCATTAGATTATTATGCTTATTGATGACAGATTATACAACTAGAATACTTTCATGAACAGACATCCTTACTACACGTCTCCTATTAGCAATCACAACATTCATATCTTGATAAACTTATGCTAGACTTATACGCGTGCATATATTTGGTCATGCAAATAATTTCATTATTCCCTATTTAAATTTATTAGTGCATATCCTTTCCTGCTACACTACTTTGAGTAATCTTTGGTGTCACATCCACACACACACAATAGCCCTGTGTGCATGCATTTTATGCATATGTTATAGTGAAAGACTAATTAGTGCATGAACTGTATGAATAAGATATGATGCATAAATGCTTTGATATGATGAATGTGAAATGAAATGTTTTATAGATAAAGAAATTCCATATAATATGGAATTGATTGAGAAAGAAATGAAAACAAAGTGAAAAGATGACTAAAGTGGTGAAAATGTACTAAAGATGCAAATTTGGTATGCTTTTGTTGAATGCTTATGCCATGTCATTTCACATATCATACCTATGACATATCATTTCACATGTCATGCCTATGCCATATCATTTCACATGTCATGTTTATACTATGTCATCTCATATGTCATACCTAGGCCTTATCATTTCACATATCGTGCTTATATCATGTCATTTCACATGTCATGCTTATACCATATCATCATTTAACATGTCATGCATATGTCATGTTTCATGCTATAATTGCCATATCATGATATCATGCTATGAGTGCCATATCATATTTACCATGCTATATCTGCTATGATTGCTGCCAGGCTATAACTCATTGTTTGCTTATTTCATACTCATGAATGCTCGCCTGTCTAGGGCAATTAACTCGACTAAAATGGTAAAAGCGAACTTGAAACTTTGAGTGAATAAATCTTTATCACCCGAACCCATCTCTAAAGGGTTTAACTTAGCACTCATGCTAATGGGTCAGTTAAATCAATTCCGGAACCATCCAGTGGTGACTCTATCTTGTGACTTTTTTGAGTCTGTCTCATTCCTCGAGGTAGCCCCTTGAGAATATTGCATTTTCATTCTAAGCGGGCCTTAATTTGTGTGTTGTAAGCCTTACTCTAGATCATGATGAAAGCCTCGCTCATATACCTATTCAAACATAATGTGCGATGCATATATATAATATGTGACACATATTACTTTGTTTTTATTATGTGTGACATACATACATAATGTATGATGCATATCACTCTATTTTTTAATATGTTTGACGCACATACATAATGTGTGACTCATATACTTGTCTGGGTTAATCGAAATCCATTTTCACTCATTTTTCAACATGATTTTGAATTTCTTTGATGTTTTTAATGATATTTATGGCTTCATAATGATGTAAACACATGAGATCTATCATAAATCATCATTTTTTAAATTTAATTTAGGTTTCAAAATTAACTTTGTTTGAGTTAAATGCCATTTTTAACTTAATTGCTTGTGATTGACATGATTGAAAGTCTTATTGAGTGTTTGATCTAAACCCTAATTGATGCTAAGGATATTAAAGTCTCTCAATTATGATTTTTATGATCATACTTAGTTGATTTTACCATTAAATCAATGCTATTTTATTTATTTTTCAATTAAAATGCTATTTTGATTGACTTTTATGTTTGTTACTAAACAAACCCTAATTGGATGTTGAATCCATTCTAAGTGATTTTGCAAAAGAATCTTAAAATCTTTCAATTATGGTGTGATCGAGTTTTACCAAAAATAGATTATTGTCATATTTAGCATACTTATCATATTTAGCATACTTGCCATGTTTAGCATACTTGCCATGTTTAACATACTTTCCATGTTTAACATACTTTTCATGTTCAACATACTTTCCATGTTTAGCATACTTGGCATACTCTCCATATTTGACACTTTCCTTTTTTGTACTTTCCATATACATGCATTAGGTCTTATGCTATCCAATGATGGATTCTCGAAATGGAGATATTGCTACACATCTTGGATTTATGTATTCCCGAAGATCCCTATGTAATAGAATAACATTATTTTATTATGCTTTCCAGAGGTTGTATTATTTTAATCTCCCCATGTATCCCTGATCTCTATCATCCCTTTCATTAACCATTACTTAAGTTTTAGTTTATGTGGATGGTTTTTACTTTATTATTTGCTATAATAATGTTATGACATGTTGTGTCACATGCCACATCACATAATTTTACACCATGTCATATGTTTCTATACCATATTACGCCATATGTCATATCATCTATGCCATGTCACATGTCATATCACATGCCATGTCAAATACCACCTCACACACACATCATTATGTCATGTCACTATACTATATCATCACTTCACATGCCATGCATATGTCATGTTATGTTGTATCATCCCATATGTCATACTTATGTCATATGCCATCCTATACTTTGCCAAATTATATTATGCTATGATTATTGCTATAATATGCCGTGCTATGTGCTTACATTACACTCTTGCTTACTTATCTACCTAAGATAATTAATCCAATTAAAATGGTAAAATTGAACTTAAAAACTCCTAGAAAATATATCTTCACCATCCAGACTCATCTTTAAAGGGTTTAATTTAACACTCATGCTATAGATTGGTTGAACCAAATCTGGAACCATCCGATGGTGATCTCTTTGCTACTCTTTCGAGTCCATATCATTCCTTGAGGTAGCCCCTTAAGAAGATTGCACTTTCATTCCAAGTGGACCCTTAGTCTGTATGTCACAAACCTCATCTAGGTTGCGGTGAAAGCCCCTCCCATAATATGATTTTATTATGTATGCATTTATATGTTGTTGGCACAATTATAAACAAATAGCATCTTAAGATACATCAATATATCATATATCCAACATTTATAAATAATACTCAAATATTCATAATATTTCACGATACCAAATTTGAATCATCAAGCTTTTATATTTTACCTGCAAATTCAATTCATAGGATAATTATTAATAGACACAAACCTATTTTTATTTTGCCTTTATCTGCTTAAGAAATAGAAGTAGCGAGTCTCCTATTTTTCTCGCTTGTTATACATAAATGTTTCAATGTTATATAAATATATTACATGGTTATATATATATATATATATATATATATA
>CANYBF012083308.1:0-11813 GCA_948192965.1 Dalechampia spathulata
GAAAGGAGATAGAAGCAATCGTTGCTTGCTTGGATTCCCTCATTTTCATGTGGATACTGTTGGAGGCTACCTACTTTGGTGGTTTTTGGTTTGCTACAACCATAAACGGCATAGAGATCAAGAATGAAGGAGAACTGCATTAATATGTAAGAGTTACTATCTTATGCCATATTTAATCTCTAATTTAGTTTTCATGTGTTTTGATGCAAAGATCTTCTCTTGGTTTGCTGATTTAAATAAAAAATTTTAAATTTCTTCCACTGCTTAATAATATAGCAAACTAACACTTTCTCTGATACAAATCTATCAACCAAGGGTGTTTGTCACAACAAAGCACTCGTCATTAGGGCACATATCATGAACTTGTCCACTCCTTACATCATGGTGGATAATGATTTTTGAATCAATGTATGTCCTCTCAAGGTGTTGCCCAAGCTTGGATTCCAGCTTTTAGACTTTAAATCATTTAAGACTATCATTAAGGCTTATGATGAGTCTAAATGGGAGGTTACCGATACCTTCACTGACACAATCAGGTAAATTGAGTCAATGGTGGAATTTATAGTTCTTGATATTCTAGTGTCATTTGCTTTGCTATTAGACCAGCCTTGGTTCCATCCTCTGGGAGGTGTTCCATCCACCCTACATCAAAAGATCAAGTTTTAACATGATGAGGGGGTAGTCACTATTATAGTCGATGATGAGGTTGCCCTAGCCTACATTAGAGAGGATATACCTCTCATGATTGGTTCTAGATCGCCGCCATCGGGGAGCCTGAATCATATTCGTACCAACCGAGTCTCACCGTGGAGAAGATGTTGCACAAAATGAACTTTGTACCTCACAGAGGTTTAGGCTGGTACCAGCAAGGTTCAATAGAATTTAACATCCTTACATCCATGTGGAAAGAAAGATACTGTATTAGGTTCAATCTTAATATTTCAGATAAGTTGGAAGAGTGCAAGACAGTTGGCTTCATCCAGGGAGAGACGCAACACGACCATACTACCAAGTTGCATAACTTGAATAACTTCTTTGACCAACAGTTCACCATCTTTGGTGACGTTTATGATCTATCATCCTTGACTGTACCCAAGAAGGTCACTACTACTGCTTATACCATCAACCTTGATGATGATTTTCAAATTTTTGGTGATATTGCTAACATCACCACTAGCCACCTTGAGTCAAAACTTACCATAGTCACTGCATTAGGAGCTGAGCTACAGAACTTGGACATGAGGGACCTGCTGCTTCCAAAGGTCTACGAGGACATTACTACTTTAGTGGATAGCATCTTTGATGAATTATTGTATGAGGACATTAATGTCCCAATTATTATTTTATTTAATAATGATATAATCCCATCCAAATATCATGCAATAAAGAATAACTTTGCTTATGTTTGTGATGTGTATTTTGATGGAATTATGCATGAACATAAGCATTACATGAGCATTTTTGATATTAACACATCACGCATTGAAAATGTTAATATTAGCATAAATGACAAACCTTATCTACTATAAATTGTATCAGACTTGACCTTTGAAGAGAGAATATAAATAATCAAAGTACTATAAAAGCATTTAAAAGCCTTTGCACTAGGTTATGAAGACATGTCCGGTGTCGACAGAACCATTATGAAACTTAAAATTTTGATTAAGCCTAAGTTCAAACCAGTCAAGTAGAAGCTACGTTGTCTCCGACTAGAATAAGCTTAAAAGGTTAAGGAGGATATCCAAAAGTAATTAGATGTCAAGTTCCTTGAAGTGGTTGACTAACCCAAATGGTTGGCCAACGTGGTTCCAGTTCCAAAGAAAGAAGGTAAGGTCAGGGTCTACATAGACTACAAGGATTTGAACAAAGCATGTTCAAAGGATGACTTTCCTTTACCTCATATCAATGTGCTGGTTGACAGTTCAACTGCTAGTGCTATGTATTCCTTTACTGATGGATTTTCTAGGTACAACTAAATTCTAATGGTTATTTATGATAAGGTGAAGACAGCTTTCATCATAGAATAGGAGACCTATTGCTATAAGGTCATGCCCTTCAGCCTAAAGAATGTAGGTGCCACCTACCAAAGAGCCGTAATAACCTTATTGCATGATCTAATCCATAAGGAGGTTGAAGTCTATGTGGATGATATGATGGTGAAGTCTCCCACTAGAGAAGAGCATATGGCTGCTCTTGATAGATTTCTCATATGGGTTGAGAAGTACGAGCTCAGGCTGAATCCAAAGAAGTGTACATTTAGGGTGACGTCCAACAAGCTGTTGGGTCATATCGTTAGTTAGAGGGGTATCAAAGTGGATCCTGATAAGGCAAAGTTGATCTATGAGATGCCTATTCCCAGAACTGAGATCGAAGTCAGGGGATTCCTGGGATAGCTCCAATAGATCAGCAGATTCATTGCCAAATTCACTACCATATATGAGCCAATCTTCAAGCTTTTAAGAAAGAACTAGCCCTTAGTTTGGAATGAGAACTATCAATTCACATTTGAGAGGGTAAAGCATTATCTCTCTAACCCACCAATCCTGCAACCACCTCGGTCAGGAATACCATTATTACTCTATTTGTCACATCCTAAATTGAGCACTCACTTTGCATCCATAAATTGATTTATATGTTTTGTTTTATATGTTATAATGAGATATTGATATGAAATTATGCCAATGATGATAAGTTTTTGATGAGATAAGAGTTTATAGCAATAATGTTGAAATGAGAAATTTTGATGAAACCACTAAACGATGATTAATTAATGATTTCACTATTAAGAACATTTGATATGATTAATTAAGTTTATCTAAGATGATTGTTTTAACTTAAGTTAACTAATATAGAAAAGATAGTAAAATAAAAATTTGGAATTATTTATGATGTCATAATTAAGTGATGATGATGTAAGCATGATGCATGCTTATAAGTGTAATTATAATTCTAATGTATTAGAAAAATGAATAATTATGTATTAATAATGTATTAATAAAGGTATATAATATTATGTTAATATTAGAAAAATAAAATTAGTACTTTTAATAATGATGTTATAATTTGGTAAGATAATATCATAAATAGTTAATGAATAAATTAATGGTATGTAAGTAGATAAATAAATAAATATGTAATTGAAATAATATTAGTTAGTGGATATTTTAGTTAATATATTATATTAGAAGTGGGATTGGTAATTGTGTTAGTGGTGTAGGAAATTGTGTTAGTAGGTTTGGAAGTTGTATTAGTGGATAGAAAGAGATAATATAATATTAGTATTTTAGAGATAGTGGAAAAAGATGGAGGATGTTTATTATAAAATAAGGTGTATTGGGGTATGTATAGGGTATTAAAATACATGCATATGAGTGTTGATTGGTGGAATTTAAATTATATACATATAATTATACGTATTAAGGGCTAAAATGTAGTTTTAGAGGTGTATAAGGCTTAATATGGGATTTTTACCAAATGGAACTCATTTCATACAAATTTCATGTTCATTATAACCTAATTTTCATTTCCTTATCCTTCAATTATCATTTTTCGAAAACATATCCACTCTCCACCCTTCATTTCTCTCTTATCTTTTAATTTCTAACTTATCTTCTTGTTCTTACACTTTCTTTTTCTTTCACTTAAGAAAAATGAAAATAGCTTCTTTAAATCCATAATTTCTCTTCAAACTTAAAGTGTAATGGAAGATTTATATGTTTAGCTCAAGCTTTGGTGAAGATAACTCCATTTCCAACTTGATTAAGAAGAGTGCGCATGTATATCTTCATCTAAGCATCAAAACTGCAAGCCTTTTTCTTCTTTTGGCTTTGGTTTTCTTTGTTTCAAGCAAGATCTAAGAGAATCCTTCAAGTTTGGTAGAATATTATTCTCTTTTTCATCATTTTAAGAAGTGACTGAAACTTCTTTTCCTTATTCTTCAAGAGTAAGTTGAGATTCATCAAGTTTTAAGTGTTTTTCAAAGAGACCAAAACCTTCTTTGTTATCTAACTTCTTTTTATGGTTTGATCTAAATTCTAAGGTACATACATGTTGATTTAAGTTGTAGATCAACTTAAAGGAAATCAAAAGGAGAAGGTTCATTCAAATTAGTAGCAAATCAAGGGGGGAAATCAAGTTTAAGTTGAATTTTGGTTGTTTGGCTAAAGGTGAGCCTTTTGAGTATGAAGTAGTTATAGATCTATTGATTTGTGTATTTTATAAGAGTTTGATGGTTTGGGCAGAATGTTTTATGTTAGATTTTGTTAATGATTTGATGGTTAAAGTGGTTAATGATGTAAAAGAGCATGAATAAAGTGATTAATGGTTGTGTGGGTGTGTATGGCTTGTGTATTCCAATTTGGCGAAAAGTTTCAAGAGGAAATTTAAAGGATTTGGTAAGATCTAACATAATAATGAACATATTGGTTTAAACAAAAGATTAAAGTTAAGAAAATGATAAAGGTTAGGTAATAAGTTAAGTAAATTTGATGATTTAAGGTTCAATTTCATTTTAAGTGTATATGATTTAAGAAATATGAAATGAATGATTAAGTTAAAGTATGATTTAATTATTTGACTTTTAAATTAGGATAAAAATGGAGTTCTTTTGATGATATAAATGGAAGTATATGACATGCTGAAGAAATTATACATAAAGTGGAAATTTTTAAGTGATAAGATAAGCAAATTTGATGTTTTAAGGTTAAATCTTTATTTTAAGTATTTTGAGTTAAAAATTATGGAAATTTGATTCTATTAAGTTGATTTAATTATTCAACTTAAGAATTAAATTGAAAGGAAAGTCTTATAATGTAAGAAGATTAGTATAAAGCAAGATTAATGAAATTGGACTTAGATGCATTACTTAAATGATTAAAGGACTTAAATGGAAGTATACGGCCTTGAGGTTTATATGGACTTGAATGAGTATTAAATTAAGCATATTAAATGTATTTGGAAGGTTTATTTAAGGTCATAAATAAATAGTATACTTTGGTTTGATAAAAAGTCAAATGTATTTGTCATACCCGCATATGAGACCCTGGTAGTTTGGTACTAATGTGTGCGAATGTACATGTATGTGTATGCATATGAATGACTGGACATGTGTGTATGTGTATTGATATGTCTATATGTGTCTGAATGAAATGTGGTATTGCTTTCCTGATTTGTGAATGTCCTTGAGAATGTTGGTGCATGAATAGGATGATGTTGCATGTATTGCTTACATGACGTGATATTGTATCTATAGATACGTGTTAGTATGTTCTGAGGATAGGATGAGAGGGTGTTGCCGCCTTATTGAGGTATCTCCATAGTATAAGGGGCAAACACCGAGTTTAGCATGTTGTGAGGAAGGTTTAGAAGTGTTTATCCTTGATGTTTGAGTTAGGCATGTTGGATTTGAGCTTGGGAAGAGTGGAAGAAGGAGGTTTGAGAGTGGTACGGGCGTACGGATCACCATACGGGCATACTAAAACAGGGGAGTTGAGGGAGTTAGGTTCCTAGAGACCGTAAGGGCGTACCAAAGGGTGGTCCGGCCGTACGTGAACTCGCAGGAAATTGGGTTTGTCAGGTGGATTGGGGATGTACAGGCATACCAAATATGGTACGAGGGTACCGTACCTCGCAGGAAAATGTGTTTGTCATAAGTTTTAGTTTGGTACGGGCGTACCAAGATCTGTACGGCCGTACGCGACTTAAGTTTGACTGTTTTAAAGATATTTCAAACGTTTTAACTCAGTTTTCTTTTCACCCTAAACCCTCTCAAACATTTCCTACACATTAGAGTTTGAGTTTTTAGGCTTGTAGCTTGTGCAAGAGCGATAGACTGAACTGGTGCTCGACAGTGACAGGATAACAAAAGTAGTTCGCCTCCAGGTTTCTGCTATGTTTATGTGTTATGTGTTGGTTAGCTTGTTCTTGCCTTGAGGCCTACGAAAGGTCTCGGAATGTTGTTTCTTATTGGAATACTGATGTTTGATGCATGTTATCTATTATTTATGATGAAATGAGGATCGTTCATGAATTTAAACATGCATAAGCACTTATATAGCATGCATGGAGTTAAAGAAGGAAAAAGGAAGGAGAGTGATGAGAGCAGAGTTAGAAGCTCTGGGCATACTGGGTCAAAAAAAATGATGGGATTCCTAATGGAATCGTTTAGATTATTGCCCTCCCAAATGGGGAGATGAGTCTCGAGACCCACAGTAGGAAGACAGTGCAAAGCACCTCATGTTTATATACCCTCCTTCGGGAGATGAGTACCGGTACCTACAGGGACCCAGTATGTGCGAAAGGAATGTGCACAACTATAGGAAAATAAGAGTGAATGAGTGAAATGAGAATGAGGAAAAGAGAAAGGCATAGTTACATTTACATTGCATAAATATATCAAAATTGTACGTTATAATGGTCTGTACGATGATGTTATTAATGAATTGAACTGTGAGATATATGATGCTTACAATAATTGTTGTGTACTGAGTTATACCTGTGTATTTGACTCATGTTTCCTTAGCACCACTGAGTTATACTCAGCGTTTATCATTTGATGAATATAGGTTCTACGCCTTCGGGTGAGCAGTCCGGGCAGCAGTGATAGAAGTCGTATACTTAAACCTATGTGATTTTCCAGATGTATTTCCAGAGGAATTACAGGAGATACCTCCGGAAAGGGAGGTGGAATTCGAGATAGAGGTGTTACCGGGTACTGAGCCGATCTCTATGACATCGTATCATATGGCTCCACTGGAATTGAAAGAGTTGAAGGTACAGTTACAAGAATTGCTTGATAAAGGATTCATTAGACCGAGTGTATCACCATGGGGCACACTAGTCTTGTTTGTAAAGAAGAAGGATGGGATAATGAGAATGTGTATCGACTACAGGCAACTGAACAAGGTGACAGTCAAGAACAGATATCCTTTGCCACATATTGATGACCTGTTTGACCAGTTGAAGGATGTCGCGATATTTTTAAAGATTGACTTACGATCGGGATACCACCAACTTTGGGTCAAAGATGGGAGTGTAGCAAAAACAGCCTTTCGGACTCACTATGGGCATTACGAGTTCTTGGTGATGCCGTTTGGGTTGACGAATGCTCTGGCAGCTTTTATGGCCTTGATGAACACGGTCTTTATAGATTATTTGGATCAATTTGTAGTCATGTTCATTGATGACATCCTAGTGTATTCGAAGACTTGAGATGATCATGATAAGCATTTGAGGTTAGTGTTACAACCTTTATTGGAGAAACAGTTATATGGAAAACTGTCCAAGTATGAATTTTGGTTAGAACAGGTGGCATTCTGGGACATGTGGTTTCAGCAGAGGGGATCAGGGTAGATCCGAGTAAGATAGAAGCCGTACTTGATTGGCCAACGCCGCGGAATGTGAGTGAGGTCTAAAGCTTTTTGGGATTGGCTGGATACTACCGATGGTTTGTTAAAGGTTTCTCAATGCTCGCCTTACCATTGACGACGTTACTCCAGAAGGATGTTTCTTTTTGTTGGTCAGAGGAATGTCAGCGAAGTTTTGATAGATTGAAAGAATGTTTGACTCAGTCTCCAGTTTTAACTCTACCTACACTAGGGAAAACTTTTACCATTTATAGTGATGCTTCCCTTAACGGTTTAGGATGTGTCCTAATGCAGGGTCGAAAGGTGATTGCATACGCCTCTTGACAACTGAAGCCGCACAAAAAGAACTACCCGACCCATGACTTGGAGTTAGCCGTCATTGTTTTTGCATTGAAGATTTGGTGACATTACTTGTATGGGGAGTTGTGTTATATGCATATTGACCATAAGAGTTTGAAGTACCTGGGCACCCAGAAGGAGCTTAACTTAAGGCAATGACGTTGGCTCGAGTTGATAAAAGATTATGATTATGTGATCGACTACCATCCAGGGAAAGCTGATTTAGTAGCTGATGCATTGAGCCGTAAACTGTTTGCTGGATTGAGATAGTCACAGTTGATACTGGTTTGAGAGATATGAAAGTTGAACACTTTCTTAATAATGCAACCTAATAGTATTGTAGCTCAATTACAGTTACGAGTGAAGCTAGTACTAACCGAGCAGATTCAAGGAAGTGCAGTGAATGATGAGGAGTATCAGAAGCAGCTACGGAAGGTCCAGTTGGGAAAGACTACACTGTTTATGATAGATGGTAATGGTAACCTGAGACACGGGGATAGATTGTACATTCCCACAGATGATGAGCTTAAGAAGTTGATTTTAGAAGAAGCTCACAGTTCTGCATGTTCATATCATCCAGGTAGTTCAAAGATGTATCAGGATCTGAAACAACACTACTGGTGGATTGGTATAAAGACTGATATTGCTGAGTATATGGTTAAGTGTCTGATATGTCAGTGCATTAAAGCAGAGCATCAGGTTCCAGCAGGATTACTTAGTCCCTTACCGGTACCCGAATGGAAGTGGGATCGGATTACTATAGACTTTGTCACAGGGTTACCGGTGATGCAAAACAGACATGATGCCATATGGGTAATCGTAGACAGAATGATGAAGACAGCTCATTTTCTACCTGTGCATATGGATTATAGTTTGGAGAGGTTAGTTGGACTGTATATCGATGAGATTGTTTGGTTACATGGAATTCCATCCTTGATAATATCTGACAGAGATTCGTGGTTCACATCACGATTTTGAGGTACTTTTCAGAGAGCTTTAGGTACCAGAGTACAGTTTAGCACCGCCTTTCATCCTCAGACTGATGGCCAGTCAGAAAGAGTGATACAGATTCTAGAAGATATGCTACGTGCTTGTATCATGGAATGGGAAGGTAGTTGGGATCGCTACTTACCCTTGATTGAGTTCGCCTATAACAATAGTTATCAGTTCAGTATACAGATGGCTCCTTACGAGGCCTTATACGGTTGTTGACCCTCACTTTTCACCATCGTATAATTTTGGATCTTTGTTGATTCGGCTAGGACTTAGTCCCCAGTATCGATCCCGATTATGCACATAGACCTCTGTGTCTTCCTCTATGTGTTCTGGTGCGCAAAACATCTCAGGACTAGTGGGGCCCACCATGGCGCCTGGCGAGACCCGTCGCATATTCTGAGTATTCTGTGCATGCAGAACACCCTTCCTTATTACCTACATAAGGCAAATCACTCGAAATGTGAAATATTGCATTTTTGACCCTGAGTACTATTCACCATGAATAATGCATATGTAGGGCCCACTAGGTAAAAGCGGGGCCCGCAGCCCCTAAACAGCCTATTCTGTGTATTCTGTACTTACAGAATACAATTCCATGTTGCCTTACGCAAGGCACGACGCTTGGCATCGCGCAGCCACCTTTTGGGCCCACTATGCTGTGGGGCCCACCTAGTAATGGCGGGGCCCCGCTGCCCCTATTGACCTATTCTGTGTATTCTGTACTTACAGAATACATTTTCCAGTTGCCTTACGCAAGGCACAGCGCTTGGCATCGCAAATGCCATCTTCTGGGCCCACTACGCTGTGGGGCCCACCTAGGACATTAGTGGGGCCTGTTGCTTCTACTAATTTATTCTGTGTATTCTGTACTTACAGAATGCATTTCACACCTGCCTACGCGTGGTAGGATACACAGAATGCAAAATATTGCATTTTGAATCTAGGTCACTATTCACTATGAATAGTATGCAGGTGAGGCCCGCTTTCCCCAATTAGCCTATTTAGTGTATTCTGTACTTACAGAATACATTCCGTTGCTGCCTTACACAAGGTATATCCCGTGACATCCCGAATGCCACATTTTTAGGCTCACCGTACTATGGGGCCCGCTAAACACTAGTGGGGCCCGCTTCCCACTATAATCCACTTTGATGTATTCTGTACGCACAGAACGCATCCTATCTGTCACCTTACTTGAGGCAAAACACTTGGCATACTATTTACCACTTTCTAGGCCCTTTTGTGTTGTGGGGCCCACCAAGGTATTATTCATCATGAATAGTACCCAGATGGGGCCACCGCACAAATTCACCCATCTATGTGTTCTTGACGCGCAGAACATATTTCCACTGATACCTACGCGAGAAACGACCTTTTGGCACGCCAAATGCCATTTTGGGCCGAAACTGGGTCGCAAACCCTAAATTGGGCCCATTAGCCAAAACTCGATGTTCAGGGCCGAATTTGAGAAAACTTATAACTGCAAAGTTTCCCGAAATGTCAATTTCACTTCAGTTGACATATGGTGCTCATCCGGTTTTACCCGTACCGAGCAGAGCACATCGTGATGTCGCTACACATGTTGCATAGTAACTTCATAAAAAGACGTTTGGTCGGGAGCCTTATCAGGACCGAATTTGGAAAAACTTTCTTCTACAAAGTTGTTCCTTACGTCGAATAACACTTATAGGCATCGGGCGCATTCCAAAAATGACTGCAGTGGGCCCCACGCGAAGGGTCAAAAGGCAATGTGTTGCGCACATGGGCAATGTGTGGCGCACATTACCTTAAAAAATTTTCAAATCCGAGCGAAAATTTCAAAATTGCCACGCCCGATTTTTGCTCTATAAATATAGAGCTTGGGGTTCTGAAAATTGATCCGAAATTTGCTCTCTAAGGGCACCAAAAACTCTACCAAAATTTCCACTCAATTAATTAGGCCCCTAATTAATTAAATCACTTGGATTTAGTGACAAAATTGGTTAGTTTAGGCTCTTTAAACACAGAATCAAGCAAGATCAAGAAGAAAACTCGGCCGGAATAAGGTAAATTTCCCGTTTTCTTCAATTTTCTTCCTTCTGTCACTATTCTGTGGGGGATATGCTGCGTACATCACCTCATGTGTGCCATACACAGGCTCTGTGTGGCACACATGGGATCATGTGCTGCGCACATCACCCCAAAATTTTCCAAAAAATGCTATTTTTCATCCGATCTCGCCAATCCAATGCCATTCAAGGCTCTTCCATGCCTTGGATGCCTTGGATATGCCTTAAATCTAGCCGGATTTTAAATAATTTTAACTTTAAAATTATTTTTCTTGATTTGGATGCAAATCCACGAAGCAAAATCCATTTTCAAGTCCGATCTACCTAGATCGGGGTTAGATCTAGGGTTTCTGCTGAAAAATTTTTGATTTTCCTTCTGTTTTCTCTGTCATGTGCGCCACATATTGCCCTTATGCACCACACACAGTCAATGTGTGGTGGACATTGGCTTCGATTTTCACAGAAAAACCTGGTTTCCGCCCGAACCGCTTCCAAACTGCTTCAGTTTTGAATTTTCCAATGACTCCACTAGCTTTCCCGTGCACTTAGGGTTCTGGATCTATCATAAATCATCCAGATCTACTTGATTTTAGCCTTAAAATTAATTATTTCAATTAATTTCTTAATTAATGTTTGGTTTGATGAACCGGAGGCCGATTCGTGCTCCAAATGAGGTACTGTCTTCATTAAAGTTGCGTATTTTTGTCTGTAGATCATTTCTGTACTCACAGATTTAATTTTCTTACAGATTGGCCTCTGATGTGCGCCACACATCATGGATGTGCACCACACACAGTCAATGTGTGGCGCACATCACGTGATGCGCAGCGCACATTCCTCACGATTTTCCAGAAAAACTGTCTTTTGGACCGTATTTCGCTATATTTTTTATGTATCCAGTGGTATTTGAGCTTCACAGTAGCTCAAGTATTCTGGAAAAGTCATAAAATAATTTTTACATAATTAATTTTGGCCTCAAAATTAATTTTTACAATAAAATGCAATTTTTACTCGTATAAATGCGGTTTTTGATAGGATTGGTTTTTAATTGGTCGTAGGGCTATCT
>CANYBF012084686.1:0-17485 GCA_948192965.1 Dalechampia spathulata
ATGCACATATTTCATAGATTATATATATTTAAAAATCTTATAAATCAAACAAATTATAAATTTTAAAAATAAGATAATAAATTTTTATAAAACACCATCTCAATCTCTCAAGACTACTATAAACATTATATTATCCATTAACATAAGAAAAATAATAATTTAAATTAATTAAAGTATTAATCATTATTCTAAATTTTATTACTGAAATTTTGATTGATATGAAAATAAAAATGAAAAATTGTGTATGTGAAAACAACTGCCGGATTTATCTGACCAATGCTCCATAATCATATTTACAGCTATATAAATAAAAACTATAAAATAAGATATAATTAAATATTAAAACACACAAGAAATATAAAATAGTAATATAAATATTGTAGTGCGTAAAATCTATAAAACAAAATGAATTGAATTAGAAATTGAGCAATAAATAATTTTATTAATTTGAGGCGGGTTACAATCTCTAATATAAAATTCTATAACAAAGAATTTAAATCATCTGATTCGAATTTTGAAGCAAGAACTTGATTCAAGGCTTTTGTAGCTTTATCTTGAATTAAACTTGATTTTTGGTGAAGAACAAGATTCAAGTACTTTAGGGGCTTGATCTTGAATTAAATTTCACCTTGAAGGAAGAACACCTTGATGAACTTGAAGAACACCTTGGTGTTCATCAACTTGATTTTTGGTGAAGAACAAGATTCAAGTACTTTAGGGGCTTGATCTTGAATTAAATTTCACCTTGGAGGAAGAACACCTTGATGAACTTGATGAACACCTTGATGGACTTCTTGAACGCCTTGATGAACTTGAAGAACATCTTTGATCTTGAAGAATACCTTGAGGTCTTGAAGGCTTGGAGAGCTTGTAGCTTGTGAGCTTCTTGTTGCTTCTGGCTTCCGGCTTCCGGCTTCCAAATGTGTGTCCTTTGGAATGAAGGGAGACCTCCTATTTATAGTGATTTGGAGGAGAAGGAATTTACAAATTTAACCCCTATCCTCACTTCAAAACACTTATCCCTTCATTTATTTATTATTTTCATAGTATTTATCTTACTATTAAAATAATTTAATTTTAAATAATAAACCAGATAATTTTGATTGGTTTAAAATTCATTTGATTTATTAGATTAAGATAATTATTTAATCTAATTATTTTATAGATCAAAAAACATTTATGTAATTAACCCATAAAATATATTTCATTTATTAGATGAAAATAATTATTTAATCTAATTAATTTCATAGATCAAAAATATTTCTTTAATTGATCTAGAAATTAATTTGAAATTTTTTGATATCTACAAATGCCCCCTCAAAATTTATTCATTAATTTATTTAAATGAATATATCTCGAATTAATTTTTTTTTTTGAACATTTATAGATAATATGAAGCCAAATATATATATATTTTTAATTTTAATATATGGCTCATTTTTTTTTTCGGAAGGAAGGGAACTTGGACATAAAATCAAATTCCTTTTGGAATTCTTTTTGCAGTCATCTTTTTATATTTTTATATTTTTTTTAATTTTGCTGTGGCTCCTTTTTTTTATTTTTTTGTGTTTTGTTTTTTTATTTTTTTATTTTTTATTTATTTTCAAATTAATATTAAATTAAATTTAATATATAATTTGAATATAAATAATATCTTTATTCCAAGCAAATATTATTAAAGAATAATATTTGATATAGCTTGAAAATAATTAGAATTAAAATTTAAAATTATCTTTTAATCCAATTAGAATTTTTGATAATTTTAAAATTTAAATTAAATATGATAAGGATCTTTATTCCTATTATAATTGAATTTGAACTCTAATCCTAATTCAATTAAGACTTGTTCCACCATTATAAATAGAAACCTGGAGCATCCCATTTTTCACACTTCAATATCATTCATCTCTTCCTCCCTTTGGTATCTCTGACAAATGAGATTTTTCTTCTTTTTATTTTTATTTTTTTTATTTTTTTTCTCTTTTTTTTTACAAGAAGGCTAACAATAATTTTTTTTTGTTTTGGTAGGATTGCACTTGGATTATTGCTTTGTTTTGAAGTCAAGAACATCATTCAATCATTTTCATCAAGTGATCAACTTCAACACTTAAGAAATTCAAGAAGATTTAAAGATTCAACTATCAAATCTCCATCAAGGTGATCAACTTCTAATTTCAAGAAATTTAAGGCATTTGAAGATTCAACTATCAACCATATCCATCAAGGTAATCAACTTCAAAATTCAAGAAATTCAAGGCACTTGAAGATTCAACTTCCATCAAGGCGATCACTTTCAAGACTATTTTGATTTTTTTTTACGAATAATCAAACTGGTAAAACAATTTGATATTGTTTTAGGGTGACTTGATTATCGTATTTAATCAAAATTGAAGCGATTCAAGGTAATAATCTTTCCTGGGAATTACTCGATCAATATATATCACAGGTAATCAACCGGCAAGGTGTCTTGACTATAAATTTAGTCAATTATCTTGGGGTGACCTAATTCTTGTGATTAGTCAAGACTCAAGATCCAAGACTCAAGCAATTTGAAGATTTGAGCAACGAGGAAGACAATCATTACTCCCACTATCACAAGCAATCAACCGGCAAGGTGACTTGACTATAAATTTAATCAACTATCTTGGGGTGATCTGATTCTTGTGATTAGTCAAGACTCAAGATCCAAGACTCAAGATCCAAGACTTAAGCAATTTGAAGATTTGACAAGCCTTGATAGGTAACCTGAAAGTGATTAACATTCACCAATTTGTGTGATTTTTTTAAAGTCAACTTGGGGTGATCTAGCTATCATACTTGGTCTTTTGAAGTGAAGATGATTCAAATTGAAGCTCACCTTGACGAAAAGCGACGATCATGTATCAAAATTCTCATTCTTATTCACAAGTAAAAAGAAATGAATGAAAACAAGCAAAGCCACCTTAATAATATCATCGTCACATAGATGCTTCATACTCATGAAAATATCATAAAGTGCTTGCTTATTTAATAACTTAACCCCACTAAAATATTCATCTATTAACTGACATTTGTCACCAACCAATTTAAAAAAGACATTTTCACGTGAACACTTTAAGCCAGTAATCAAACAAAATTCCCTAATCCCAAACCTCAATCTAAAACCTTTAATATTAACCAAAATCTCAATACGTTTATTAAGAAAAATCTCATGTAGTAAAATACAATGGATAATATGATGTTGCATAATAAAAGATGGTATGTCTAAAAAATGATCTAAACAACTATGTCTAAAGATCTCCAATTGACTATCTGTCAACTGTTTCTTAATGAAATTAATAATATCTACATTCAAACATATATTTATGTTGGCAGAAAAATGACTATTAAATGGAACCAACAAATCCCATTCCTGCAAACATAACAAACAAATATAAAATAAGAATACTAATAACAATTCAGTAAATTACTTAACGAGTAGAAATAGCATTAATACCTATAGTAAACCATATATAAACTACAAGTATATCAAAAATAATAACATAATAAAAACTGTTTGAATGATATAGTACATGAATGAAATGAAAATTATTAAAAAGAAAGGTAAAATGTACAAGAATTAAAAGTGTACCAACAATAATAATATAATCAAAATCATATTAAAACCTATAATAAACAACATATAAACCGTAACTTAGAAACCATAGTACATCATAGATAAACTTATCATATACCAACAATAATAATAGACTCAAAATCATATTAAAACCTACAGTAAACAACGTATAAACCATAACTTAAAAATCATAGTATGCCATAAATAAAATTATCATATACCAATAATAATAATAGAATAAAAAACATATTAAAACCTACAGTAAACTACATATAAATCATAACTTAAAACCATAGTACATAATAGATAAACTTATCATATACCAACAAGAATCAAAATATATTAAACCTACAGTAAATCACATATTAATCTAATGTCAAATTGTATGTTTTCATGTCTAAAATGATCTATTTTATGTAGGTAATTTAGCTAGAACAGTTGACTTGGTCTTATTTTTATCATTTGTAGGTAAAAAAAAGAATTAGTAAAAACGAAGCTTAAATGGCATTTTTACCATATTTTGGGATTAAAGGCAGAATATAAGGTCGTATGACCAAGGCTTATGAGCATAAGAAGGGGCGTAGAGACTTAATGAAACTATTTTTCCATCTTCAAATTTAAAAGTTAGATAAGGATCAGATTGGAAGTTTTTAATAGAAGATAAGATTGACATTTATTTATTTATTTTATTTAGTCTATTTCACTCTTATAAATTGGAGGTTTGTTCCTATTATAGAGAGTGTATGGAATTTTAAGAATCAAACCATTCTTTTTTTTCTCTCTCTTTAATTCAAGTATTTCTTTTATTCTTTTCCTATTTTAATTTATGTTATTGCCAATGATCCTTGGTTAGGAACTTTTATTCCTAATTGAAAGTAACACAATTGATTCATTAAAGATAATGTGAGATCAAAACACTTTTAATTTCAATAGTAAATCGTTATTCATTTTAACTCGATAAATCGTAGAACCATTATATTTCTTGGAAGCGTATTAAAAGGGCCTTTTATGTAATTCTAATTTCTATATATTGCTATATGAGTTATTTGATCTAGAATTATCACTCGAGTTGTTAGAGTAACAATGTTAAACAAGGTCAAAGGCATTTCAATTTCTTTGTGAGTTTTAGCGATCTAGTTTGAACATGACATAGCTGGTTCTTAAGAGTTAACTTAAGTCAGGTTCTTCTCATTCTTTATTTAGTTTCTGGAAGACTAAGTGTGAATCTATTTTCATTGTATCTATCCGAGGACTAAAGATGATTGTTGAGCTGCTTCCTAATCGTCTTAATAATAAGGAAGAATTAGTTCGTTTGAGGATGTACCTCAGCGTTCTATAACCATCTTATTGAATTTTACCATTGAACTATATTTGAATCAGTGATAATGATCCAAAAATGAATACTTATGGCTTTTGATTGGATTTTCCAAATTGATATCACTCCAAAATTTAATTTCATTTTTATTCTTTATTTTTCTCTGATAAATCAAAATTCTTTTTATTTTTATCGTAAAGAATCGAATGATCATTCCATCCCTTTGGGCTAGACTCTTTTTTCACTGCTGCAAAAATTATTATATTTCTACACTAAGGATGTAAGAATTAATTTGATGATTTTGACACCCAATCAAATTTTGGTACCATTGCTGGGGATGGTAACTAATGTTCTTTGATTCTTTATTTTATGACTTGATCTTATGCAAGTAACTTAAGCTTTGATACCAAAATTGAGAAGACTATAAAAAAGGTTGAGGAAAGAGGCAAAGATTAGAAAACTAGCCTCTATATCAGAGAGTTTAAGTGCTTACAAGGAAACAACTAGTGAGGAAAATATGGATAACGAAAGCATTAACAAAGTCATCATGGCTGTTAATCAGTAAACTCCATGATAAATCACCACCACACTAATAAACCAAACCCTATTGTGTATCACCTATGAGGACTTGATAGTTCCTCTAGAATTGAAATATGGACTTATACAATTGTTACCCACCTTTAAAGGCTTAAAAAATGAAGATCCTTATAAGCATTTAAAAGAATTTTATATAGTTTGTAATGGCATGAAACCATAAGGTGTAAATTTAGAACAGATTAAGCTAAGGGCTTTTCCTTTTTCTCTTGCAGATATGGCAAAGGAATGGTTGTATTACTTACCATCAGGGACCATCACTACTTGGAATGAGATGGTACAATAATTTTTAAATAAGTTCTTCCCTGCGAAGGGGGTTACTCAAATCAGAAGAGATATTTGTGCAATCAAACAAAAAGACGTGGAAAACCTTCATGAATATTGGGAACATTTCAAGAGACTTTATGCCTCATGTCTTCAACATGGGATTACCAACAAAATTTAATCCAATACTTCTACAAAGGATTACTGCCAATCAAACAAAAAATGATAGATGTGGTAATTGGTGGCACTATTATGAATAAAATACCACATGAAGTTCATGATCTGATAATTATAATGGTAGCCAACACCTAATCATTTAGCATGAAGAAAGAGCCATCGAGAAAAGTACACGAGGTAAGTACTTCAAACCTAGAGTCATAAATCTCATAACCCACTTCCATAATGTAGGATTTAGCTGCAACTTTCAAACTAGCAAGGGTCTGTGGGATATGCATATAAATTGACCATCATACCAATAAAATGCCCATTAATTAAAGAAGAGGAAGAGGAAGAGGAAGAACAAGCTAATGCTGTAGGAGGATTTCCTGAACCACCATAAAGAAAATATGATCCGTTCTAAAAAATGTATAACCTAGGCTGGCAAGATCACCCTAATCTGTGATACGAAAACTAGCAAAATAATTTCCAGCATCGATCCAATCAATAGAAACCATTAGGTATGTCTTTAGAAGATATGGTTAAAACTCTAGTCATTAACAAACATCAATTTTAATAAGCCATGAAAACCAGATTTAAAAATCTGGAAAATTAGATATCCTAAATTGCTACGTTGTTGGGCAAAATTGAGTCTAAAGGGAAGCTTCCATCCTAAGCAAAGGTTAACCCAAAAGAAATTGTGAATACGGTGACTTTAAGGAGTGACCAAACACTGCCAAAGAATACTACTAAGAAGTCAAAACCTTATAAGGAGAAGGAACTAGAGACCAAAAACTCTAAACTGGAGAAAGCTGAAGAGAATGAAAAAAAACTATCTAGCCAATAGTAGTTTGGTGTCCCTTTCTTAAGTGATTAGAGAAAACAAAAAGGGAAAGAGCAAAAAGAAATCTTACAGACTTTTTAGAAAGTACACGTTAACATTCCTTTGCTAGATGCAATTAAGCAAGTGCCTAAGTATGTAAAGTTTCTTAAAGACTTATGCACAAATAAAAGGAAATTAATCAAATTTCAAAAAGTGAGTGTTAATGAGAGCGTATCAGTAGTAATCTAAAGGAAAATGCCATCTAATTGTAAGGACAATAGAGTATTTATGATCCCCATTAAAATTGCAGAAATTGGAGTGAAAAATTCCATATGTGATTTGAGGGCCTTGATAAATATTATACCTTCATCTGTTTACAAGTCTTTGAATGTAGGACCTTTGAAAGAGACTGGAGTCATGGTATAGTTGGCGGATAGGTCAATAATTTACCCCATTAGAGTTTTAGAAGATGTTCTAGTGCAATTTAATGAGCTTATTTTTCTTGTAGATTTTTATATTGTGCAGATGGATGGTAAGACATCTTCAAAATCATCCGATCTTCTGTTAGGAAGACCATTCTTGAGAATAGCTCAAACCAAAATAGACGTCCATGAGGGAACATTAATAATGGAGTTTAACAGGGAGGTTATCAAATTTAACATGTACGATGCCATGAAATATCCTCTTGACATTTCTAATGTCTATTTTATAGATGTGATTGAACCACTTATGCAGTAAATTTTTGAAGTAAATGGTGGAGATGAATTAAGTTTAGCACTCAACAATATTGAATTCCATGAGGAGTCACTGACCTTAAAAGATGAATTGCTATAAACCATTGATGATTTGAATATTAAACCTAGAATTGAATAAGATTTAAATTTAATTAATCCACACCCTAAACTTTCTTATTCAATTTTGCAGGCACCCAACTTGGAATTAAAACCACTCCCTAGTCATTTAAAGTATGCATTTTCATGAAAAGGTGAAACACTGCCAGTAATTTTTTCCATTAAGTTTAGTGAAGATGAAGAAAAAGCAATGGTAGGAATTCTAAAAAAGTTCAAAGAAGTAATTGGTTAGACAATAGCCAATATTAAGGAATCAGCTTGACCGCAAATCAGTAAGAGAAGCTTAGTGTAGGTTAATTCTGGTTATGATAGAAGTCTTGAAAAAGGATATTTTACGATTGTAAGACATAAGCATGATTTATCCAATTTTTGACAGTCAATAGGTAAGCTTGGTACATATTGTGTTGAAGAAAACATAAATTACCCTGGTTTAAAATGAAGATAGAGAGCTGGTACCTACTAATGTTCAAAATGGGTGGAAGGTTCATATTGACTATCGAAAATTAAATTCTGCTATGCGAAAAGACCATTATCCACTTTCGTTTATTGACCAAATGCTTGAACACTTGGTAAGTCGTATGCACTACTGCTGCTTGGATGGTGATCGATTGTCGCTTCCGTCAAATTAATTCCTTACAAGCCACACGTTGGAATTATGATTTTTGTAGCAGTGGAAGTAAGGGTTGAATCCCATAGAGACGGCTTCAACTCACTGAATTCTTTGTGTTTAAAAATAAACAAGATGAATCAAAAAGTAATTAAAAACAAATGAAGAAACAAATAAAATAAATTTGAGAAAATCAATAAAAAGTAATTCTCCCAACCAAAAGCATCAAGTATTCATTAATTGAATATGATCACTGATTCAATAATAGTCCAAAGGCAATAATGTCATTAAGCCGGTTATAGTTTACCGAGCAAGTCTCGCACGCCCCAATCTTCCATTATTTGTAAGACGCCATGAAACAAGCTCTATAAAATGCCTCTAATCCCAGGATAGACAAGGTGGAAATATATTCTCACAAGTCATCTCGAAACTGCATTAAGAATTAGGAAGACCCGACTCTAGTTACCAGTTGTGACCCAGCATCTCTCATGTTCAAACTACATCCTCTAACTCACAAGAAGTACTACCGTATGTCGCAACAAGGATAGCATCTTGCTTTACCACTCCAGCAAGTCGAGTGACTTTTCGTATCAAACAACCCACTTAGCTATATGCTAGAACTTATAAACATGCAACATGGCTTATTTACGTGCATTAGGAACAACAATGGTTCTATACGACTCAGAATTAGAGATAATAGTGTTTTGCCAATGGAATTAGGATCATTTAGATCTCACATAATCATTAACAAATAACTTGAATTGCTTCCAATTGGGAAAAACAAATCACCTAGCCTTGCATCATTGGCAAGATCAA
This sequence comes from Dalechampia spathulata, assembly GCA_948192965.1. NCBI lineage: Eukaryota > Viridiplantae > Streptophyta > Magnoliopsida > Malpighiales > Euphorbiaceae > Dalechampia > Dalechampia spathulata. The sequence continues at coordinate 9,022 of CANYBF012084686.1, forward strand.
CATAAAATAAAAATAAAGGAAATAAAAATTGAAATTAATTTAAAATAATAAAACCAAACTAGCAATACTAGAATAAATATTCAGAACCGAAAATTAGGAACCCCCTTCTACATAGGAACATGCTCCTATTTATAGAAGGTGAAAATAAAATAATAAAACTAATAAAAATAAATAATTAATAATCCTAATATTTAGATAAAAGAGTTTGAATTGTTCCCAATCACTTTTTCATCCAACTCTAGGAGATTACGTCTAAGTAAAACTCATCCTCGTTCAATCTCCAAAACTGGGCAAGTGTTGTCGTTTTGGTGTCTTTTATACTCGCAAGCCTTATCAGATTCCAGCTCGCAGGTGTTTGAGTTTGACTCAACTTCTTCTTCCTTCAGCTCTCCAAAACGCAGCTTTAACAGGTCGTTTCGCCCAGTCTTATGCCCTCAAGCAGTGTTCCGAAACTCCAAAATTCAAATAAGCTTTAAAAACTCCCATTTAAGCATGTTTTCCCAAAACTCACCGTTTTGACTTGCAAAATACAAAATGTACGCAAGTCAACTATTCTAACAATTAACCTATGATATAATTGGTGGTTTGTGGGCATAAAACATGACATTTTGAGGCTCGATCAAATACCCACACACTTATCGAATGCTTGCCCTCAAGCATTCTTATGCCCATAACACTATCTTACTTATGCCCACAACAGAACCTTCCCTCAAATAAAATAAATAGTAAAATGAAATTAACACTATTCCCTAATTTCCCTAGCAAGACCATTCATCAAAAAAATTTAACCAACCATCAAGTTCAACACAAATTCAAAGAGTCAGCCATAAAAAATCATTGCTTTGCTATTTTTTTCAAACTAAATTCATAAGTAGTTGGTAAAAAGAACTTGTTTTATTTTTCCAAGAATCCATTGCCCAATCTGCATCTTTCAACCATAAATTGCAAAAATTAATAAGTCAGGAATTTATTCAATTCGAGATTGATAACGGCCCAATTAAGGGGATACTCTCCCTTTGCTAACGACTTCATCCACAAATGAGTTTAAGGAAAACTAGGCCTGATCCACCTAGTTTTAATTAGCAAAGGTGCAAAATTAAAATTCCTGCTTTAAGTGTTATTGTGCAAACTTAGAAACGACCTATAAGTGGGTAAAGTTCTCCCTACATTGGCTGCTCCATACACAAGCTGCTTAAGGGACTATGAGTGTCGTACCACACACAACCAGCCAATGTAGGTATTTAACACTTATGTTCTTTTTTCCCTTCTGATTTTCCTTTTAAAAACAAAATTGTTAGGCAAGGAATTTCAATAAAACAGGATTTTCAGATTACCAATAAAATTTTTATTCCAAGCAAAGTGCAGTAATAATTTCCACAGGCAGACACTAAAAATTCAATCAATTTTGTTGGAAGTTTAAATGAACCATCAAAACAGAACATGCCAAAAAAAAAACTAAAAAATAACATTAATTCCATCAGCATAATGTCTTGAAAGAAGTCTGGTCAATATACACGCATATGAGAAAAACAGAACAAAATAAAATAAGGTATAGAATAGGGATAAGTATGGTAGCAATTTGCAAAAATTTGAATCATGACCTGTGAAAGACAAAAAAACAAAAAAAATTTAACCATAAACAGATAAGCACCAACAGAAAAAGTAATGCAACAATAGAACAACAATCAAAACATCCCCCCCCCCCACACTTAAGACACATTGTCCTAATATGGGTATAGCAGCACAAAAAACAGGCATCAGCAATGGAAAATGTAAAACAGAAAAGTTTAGAACATTGCCTGGTAGGGGATTTGTGCTGCGTAGGGCACTTCTCATTGCTGCATTTCAAATGAATGGTGAAACTTGCCAATCTCTGCATCTAGCTCATCAAGGCGCAAGAGAATCTGCCGCATGGACTTCTCCAAAGTTGCTGTCAATTTGTCAAGTTGCTTGTGGAGGGAATTGACTTCTATCATAACAGTAGCATCGGTAGGACATGCTGTTGGTGGTAGTGGTATGAGCACAAGAGAAGCTCCTGTGACCTGCTTAGTCTTTCTAAAGAATCTCTCTCTTATGGCCACAATCAGCCCCGATTTGTAAAATTCAAAGTTAGGCTCACCCTCCTTCTTTTGCAATAATCCCATCTCATCTAATGTAAAAACATCTAAGGGGACCAAACTAACTGACTTATGAAGATTATGATGGTCAGGATCAAATACTTGAAGCTGGATGGCAAGATGAGTGATGATATGACCAAGGATAAGCCTTTTAGAGCTGGCGACAATGGATCTTAACTGGATAGTGATGAAATAACCAAGATTTACCTGCTTTTTATGCATAATATAATCTAATAAGAATAGCTCCACCCGAGTTATAATACCGAGTGCATCATTGTTGCAGGATAAGCTATACGCAATCAGTTGGTGTAGATAAGTCAAAGAACTATCAAACAAGTAGCTGTCTTTAGCAGAGGCTGGATCATATTTCTTGGTCGAGGCAGGGGCATAATGTTCCTAAAGGTCATCAGCATCAAACTCAGCTGGTAAATCACAATATCCCTCAACATACTCATCTATAACCTCATCAATCAATCCCAATGTCAGATTGAATTCATCGATTGAGAAGGAAAAGGATTTACCCATTAACCAAAATTGAATGACTTCAGGGCTGTCTAATCCAATGAGCTTTTCCTTGTCTAACTTGTATGTGTTATAGAACTCATAGACCAGCTCATAGAATACTTGGCATCTAATATGGAAATACTTCTCCAAAACTATCCCCTTGATATGTTCGAATACTGGCAACTACAGCTTGTCAATGGCAGAAGGGTCAATCGATTTACCCTGCACCACCCACAAATTAACAACCTTGACGAACATCTCCTTATCTTCCTTAAAGAATTTCAAGTTGCCATTAAGCTTGGACAAAGGAGGGGGAAAAGTTCCACGTAATCTTTTTACTCTCACCCTTATAAGCATAATGTCTCCTGATGTGACAGCAATAGCAGCACCCCTGTTTTCACTTTTGGGTTCCTTACCCAACTCCTCTTCTTCTGGCCCTATCGACTGTTTCTGAGCTGGGCTGCTGGACTCTTTGTCTCTCTCATCCTCTTGATGTGATTCTGATTTGGTGGTCATGGCTTCAATAAGATTTTTGCCTAAAGCATCAGTTCCATCATCTATAACTTTCGGTGGCAGCCATGATTTTTAGAACTGTTGTGTGGCTGGTGGGTTTCTTCCGGTGTAGACCTTAAGATCAGTGACTTCTATTTCTATAGTGGCCTTGGACGATGGCGTGTATGGATTTGGTCTCTTCATGACTGGTGTATCTTCCTCTATTTCGATTGGGTCTTTGCCTGCTCTGCATTTCTTGGTCTTAGATCCACTACCAGATGAAGTAGCTCTTGTATGCACCATGATGAAAAGAAATCTTAAGCTAAAAATGGGGAAGAAAGAAAATGAAATTAGGTTTAAGTATGGGAAGAGTAGTCTTAGAAGAATAAAAGGGGAAGGAGTTCTAATCGAATTAAAATCCTTAATGCCCAAAACACTTAAGGTTTCCCTCTTTTATTTTAACTCAAATTCGTTTTCCCGCCAATACCAATAACATTTTAAACCCATCTGTAAAATTTTACTCTAAAGGAAAAGTAAAACTTCTTTTAATTGAAGTAATTAAAAAGAAACAAATTACTACCTATGAAATGCCTTATGGGCATAACACAAATTAAAAACGTAGAAGAAATATTTAAAAGAAAAGAAAACTAAAGCTTGCGAGATGCCTTACGGGCATAATGCAATAAAAGAAAATTGTAAAACAAACAAATGAAAAATGGTGAGATGCCTTATGGATATAACGCATATCTTAAAAATAAAAACAAATAAATAAATAAAAATAGAAAGAATTAGTTTTGGTTTTTAAAGTCCAAGCTTGACTTCTTGCTCATTCTACTCCTCTGTAGGTGATACCAATGTGATCTCGCAGAATAAGTGTTAAATCCTTCATAGAATGGCTTGAGACGATGGCCATAAACCATAAACCTTAAACTATTTTTTCAAATTGAGGCTCCGAATTTTGACTGCTACATGGGGAAAAATCTTTTGAACCATGAAAAGTCCTATCCATTTCATCCTCAATTTCCCTGGAAATAAATTCAATCTAGAATTATAGAGCAACACCTTCTGCCTTACATGAAATTCTTTGTGCCAAATTTTTCTATCATGGAGCTTCTGTGCCTTATCCTTGTAGCTCCTCGTATGGTCATAAGCATTGGTCCGTATCTCCTCCAGTTTCTGTAATTATAATTTCCTGTGGACTCCTACATTATCCAAAGACATGTTAGATTGTTTCACTGCCCAGTATGTACGACGTTCATGCTCTACGGGCATATGACATGGTTTCCCATACACAAGCCTAAAAGGTGACATTCCTAATGGGGTCTTATATGCCGTCTGATATGCCCACAAGGCATCATCTAGTCGCTTGCTCCAGTCTCTCCAATTAGGGCTGACTGTATTTTTTAGAATGGATTTGATCTCTCTATTCGTAACTTCAGCCTGGCCATTCCTTTATGGATGATATGCTGTGGTCATACGATGATTAACACCGTACTTCTGAAACAAGGCAGCTACTTCTTTATTGCAAAAATGAGTCCCTCGATCACTAATGAATGTTTTAGGAACTCCAAAGCTGCTAAACACATTGAATTTAATAAAGCTTAACACTGTTTTGGCATCATTTGATTTTGTGGCCTTGGCTTCAACCCATTTAGAAACATAATCCACCAGCACCAAAATGTAAACGTTTCCAAAAGAAGGCGAGAAGGGTCCCATAAAGTCCATACCCTAAACGTCAAAAATTTCACAAATAAGGATTCCTCTTTGGGGCATCTTATGTCTTCTTCCCAAGCTTCTAAATTTCTGGCATTTAACACATTGTTTACAAAATTGGTAGGCATCACGATGTAAGGTAGGCCAATACAGCCTACATTCCAAAATTTTCACGGATGTCTTCTTATGCCCATAATGTCCTCCATAAGCACTACTATGGCAGAAGTGTAAAACGGAGTAGATTTCATTCTCAGGTATACACCTTCGAATAACCTGATCAGAACAGTGTCTCCATAGGTACGGATCATCCCAAACATAATGCTTCACCTAGTTCCTAATCTTCTCCTTCTCATGCCTTGTAAGTTCATCGAGAAATTGCCTGGAACATAGAAAATTGACAATATTAGCATACCAAGGTGATTTCACAATTACACTTAAAGAATCTCATTAGGGAATTCATTAAAGAAATTATCTGGTTCAATGTTGGGTAATCTGCTCAAGTTTTTTGCAACCAAAATCTCGCATCCTTTCTTATCTCGTAGCTCCAAATCAAATTCCTGAAGTAGAAGGATCCATCAGATTAAATGTGGTTTGGCCTCCTTCTTTTTCAGCAAATATTTTAAGGCTGCATGATCAGAAAAAATTAGCACTTTAGTTCCCAATAAATATGACCGAAATTTCTCTAATGCAAACACTATAGTATAAAGCTCCTTTCCATCGTGGAATAATTAAGTTGGGCATCATCTAGCATCCTGGAGGCATAGCTGATCACATGAGGATCCCTTCCATTCCGCTGCCCAAGTACTGCACCAATAACAAAATTGCTGGCATCACACATAATCTTGAATGGTAAATTCCAATTGGGTGGCTGCATAATGGGTGCTGAAATGAGTGCCTCCTTCAGTCGGTCAAAAGTTACCTTGCATGATTCATCAAAATTAAATTCAGCATCTTTTTGCAATAATCTGCACAAGGGTCGTGCTACTTTTGAAAAATCCTTCATGAACCTCCTGTAAAAACCTGTATAGCCAATAAAAGAATAAATCTCCCGCACAGTAGTGGGGTAAGGCAAAGATTTAATTATGTCAATTTTTGCTTGATCAACTTCAATGCCTCTTTTTGAAACCACATGACCCAATATCAAACCTTGCTCAACCATAAAATGGCATTTCTCATAATTAAGAACCATATTCTTCTCAATGCAACGCTGTAAAACTCTGGCTAAATTATCTAAATATTCATTAAAGCTCTAAGTTTAATATGTTCAAGGTTTACACCTTGCAGCTTCATACCTGTGCAAATAATATGAAATTCTTTTAGGTGTTTGCATGGATCTTCATTCTCCAAGCCCCTGAAAGTTGGCAGTAGCTATATGAGTCTAGATTTAAGTTCAAGGGGTCCTGTTATATCCTCATAGGTGATGCAAAGTGAGGACTAGTCTATGGGCATAGCGGCCATCTATTTGAGAGTCTGCTCATTGTTTATGGCCATAACAGCTTCCTTATAGCTCTCGCTATCAGAGTTGTCACTGGTTATTTCCTCGTGGGCATAAGAACTCTCTAAAACTAAGGTAGATTTTCTAAGTTTTGCCTCTTTTCTCAATCTTTTTACAGTTTTCTTGATTTCTTTATCAAAGCTAAGATTACCTGTAGAAGATCGAGTCATAAACAAAGAATTAAGAAAATGTTAATTACCATCCCCGGCAACGGTGCCAAAATTTGATCAGTTGCCGCTTCTGTCAAATTAATTCCTTACAAGCCACACGTTGGAATTATGATTTTTATAGTAATGGAAGTAAGGGTCGAATCCCACAGAGACAGCTTCAACTCACTTAATTCTTTGCATTTAAAAATAAATAAGATGAGTTAGAAAGTACTTAAAAACAAACGAAGAAACAAATAAAATAAATTTGAGAAAATCAATAAAAAGTAATTCTCCCAACTGAAAGTATCAAGTATTCATTAATTGAATATGATCACTGATTCAATAATAATCCAAAGGCAATAATGGCACTAAGCTGGTTATAGTTTACCGAGCAAGTCTCGCACGCCCCAATCTTCCCTTATTTGTAAGATGCCATGAAACAAGCTCTATGAAATGCCTCTAATCCCAAAATAGACAAGGTGGAAATAGATTCTCACAAGTCATCCCGAAATTACATTAAGAGTTAGGAAGACTTGACTCTAGTTAACAGTTGCGACCCAACATCCCTCGTGTTCAAACTAGATCCTCTAACCCACAAGAAGTACTATTGTATGTTGCTACAAAGATAACATCTTGCTTTACCACTCCAGTAAGTTAAGTGACTTTTCCGTATCAAACAACCCACTTAGCTATATGCTAGAACTTAGAAACATGCAACAGGCCTTATTTACATGCACTAGGAAGAACAATGGTTCTATGCGACTCAGAATTAGAGATAATAGTGTTTTGCCAATGGAATTAGGATCATTTAGATCTCACATAATCATTAACGAATAACTTGAATTGCTTCCAATTGAGAAAAATAAATCGCCTAGCCTTGCATCATTAGTGTAGTCAACATAAAATAAAAATAAAGGAAATAAAAACTGAGATCAATTTAAAACAATAAAACCAAACTAGCAATACTAGAATAAATATTCAGAACTAAAAATTAGGAACCGCCTTCTACATAAGAACATGCTCTTATTTATAGAAGGCAAAAATAAAATAATAAAACTAATAAAAATAATTAATTAATAATCCTCATCTTCAGATAAAGGAGTTTGAATTGTTCCTAATCACTTTTTCATCCAACTCTAGGAGATTAAGTCTAAGTAAAACTCATCCTCGTCCAATCTCCAAAACTGGGCAAGTGCTGTCATTTTGGTGTCTTTTATGCCTGCAAGGCTTATCAGATTCCAGCTCGCAGGTGTTTGAGTTTGACTCAACTTCTTCTTCCTTCAGCTCTCTAAAACGCAACTCTGACAGGTCATTTTGCCCAGTCTTATGCTCGCAAGCGGTGTTCGAAACTCAAAATTCAAATAAGCTTTAAAAACTCCCATTTAAGCACGTTTTCCCAAAACTCACCATTTTGACCTACAAAATACAAAATGTACACAAGTCAACTGTTCTAACAATTAAACTATGCTATAATGGATGGTTTGTGGGCATAAAACATGACATTTTAAGGCTCGATCAGATGGATATATGCAATTTCACCAAATTCTCGTTGCACCCGAAGACCAAGAGAAGATAACTTTTACATGTCCTTTCGTAACCTTCATATTTAATCTTATGTCGTTCAGATTATGTAATACACCAGTAACATTTCAGTGTGTATGATAAGTATTTTCTCTGATTTTATTGAGAATATTATTAAAGTATTTATAGATGATTACATGGTATATAAAAATTCATTCTATGAATGCCTTGATAATTTGGCTAAAGTGTTACTGTCGCACCCTGAATTTTGAGTCTCTCGGGCTGATTAGGGCAAACCGGGTCTATTCCATCATTATCTTACCTTTATGGGCGTTCCTGGTTCACCCTGGTGCGGTTTAGGGCTTGGTTTAGGGTTGCTTGGGGGCATTTTTGCCATTTTGGCCACTTACCCATTCGGGTAAGTCAAGAGGCCGATTCGGGTATGCAACATACCCGATCGGGTATGTTGTTTA
>CANYBF012086432.1:0-43674 GCA_948192965.1 Dalechampia spathulata
GAGTGCTGTGAAAAGAATTTTTAAATACTTGATTGGAACTATGCATTATGGATTGTGGTATGCCAAAAATGATTCTTTTGATTTGATTGCCTATTCTGATGCTGATTTTGCTGGAAATTTGTTGGATAGGAAAAGTACCTCAGGTACTTGTCATTTCTTAGGAAATTGTTTGGTTTCTTTGTTTAGCAAGAAACAAAATTGTATATCTTTGTCAACTACTGAATCTGAGTATATATCTGCAAGTTGTTGTTGTGCTCAAGTTCTTTGGATTCAACAATAATTAAGGGATTACAATGTTTGAGTTTCTTGTACTTCTATTAAATGTGATAACACTAGTGCCATAAATCTGTCTAGGAATCTCATTCAATATTCTAGCACTAAGCACATTGATATTAGACAATATTTTTTACGTGATAATGTGTAAAAGGGGAATGTTGTATTAGAATTTGTTGATACAACTCACCAATTGGCTAATATTTTTATAAAACCCCTAAGTGAAGAATGATTAAATTTCATCAAACATGAATTAGGGATGATAGATGGGTCATTTTTAAAATAGGAGTGATTGGTAGACTTAGAAAACCTCAAGAAAATTCATAAAACTCTTTAAAATTTTTCAGTTTTAAGTCCCCATACGGCCGTACAGCATTTGGTATGCCCGTACAGATCCTATACAATCAATTACTTCATTTCTGGCACTTTCTGGTACGGCATGTACTCATTTTAGTATGACCGTACGTGATGTGGTACGACCGTACCAAATGTGGTATGCCCGTATGAGTCATTTTAAAGATTTTCTTCCAAAATCCTCGTACGGTCGTACGCCTGGGTGGTACGCCCGTACGCAATAATGAATTCCAAACGTCTGTACATCGTACGGCCATACGTCTCACCCGTACACCTGTATGCAATATGAATTTTCATGGAATTTTTGTCTCGTACGGCCATACGCTCGTACGCGACTTGAAAAACGGTTTTAAAAGCCTCATTTTTCAATTTTCAACTCATTTTCACTCAGTTTTCTCTCAAATTTCCTCTGAAATCCTCTCCAAACACACTCCCAACCTCTCACATTCTGTTTAATCATTCTACATTCATCATTTCCGATTGGTTTTTCAATCTTGTAACTGTTTTTCAATTCTGTTTTTACTGTTTCCTTGATTTTTAAGTGCCTTTATTGAATTTTTTGATTTTTTGATTATTCTAGGCCTTTTTAGCTCTATGTTCTTTAGAGTATTTTGCTTAAATTTCGCATTTCTCCCAAATCATTACATTCAGTTTGTAGCATTGGAGTTTCTACAGTCTTTCTCTCTGTCTACTTCCTTTTCTTTCTCTTTCCGTCTCTTTAGGAGACATTATTCCCTTTCTTTCCCCTTTTAATTTTGATGTCATATTTAGCTTTCCTACTGATGGCATTGCAAATGCTAAATCTGCGGTCTTTGATCGTAATTCCTTCTAGAGGGACATTGCCCTCAACACTGCCTTCCGACCCTCTCGTCAGAAGGCCTCCTGTCTTAAATCCCCCGCTCTTTTCTATTGTCATAGACTGATCTCCTATCTTATCTTTGGGAGGTCAGATTCTAATGATACTATTACTAGCCCTGACCTCATTTTTCTCTACTGCATGGTCACAGGCACTCCCATTCAGTCTGAACGCTGGCTTCAGACCTCCTTCCATGAGGTCAACGTTCAGAAGCAGCCTGACAGAGCTATTCTCTTCGGACCTCTCATTCATCACATCTGCTAGGAGCTGCATACTTTCCCTCCTATCTACCCTTCACTAGGACCCCGAGGTCCTAACCTAGATCTTTCATTCATTGAGCACTCCATGCTCTTTGAACGTACTGCTGATAATGAGTTCGTCCTTCATTCTGAGTATATCTCTAGACGACTCACCCACCTTCAATCATTGGAGCTTCCCAATGACACTATCACTCTATACGATTGGTGAGTTGTAGAGGTTCTTCAGTGCCTGCAGGTTCCACTGCCAGATGATACTCCTACAAAGTGGCGCGACCATCTGGATCCCTTTACTGATGCTGCACGTCAGGCGGCTCTTAGCCGCAAGCGTCAGAGACACTTCTCGAGTGGATCTTCTTCTTCGGGTGTTGTACCTGATCCTATTGATCCAGCTGCCACTACTTCTACTACTGCTGCTGCTGCTGCTGCTCCTTCAGATCCTATTTCTCAGCAGCTTGCTACCATTATTGCTTGACTCGACCGCTTAGACACCTTTGAGCGTCGTTTCAACCATATTGACTAGTAGCTTGGTCATCTCTTGCAACAGTCTACTCTTCTTGGTCAGCAGCTTGATCAGCATGTTGCTGACTTCCATGAGTTTCAGACATCCACATCTGAGGCTCTCCACTCTATTAGTGTCATGATGTATCCCTTCATCATTCCTCCACCGAGTCCACCTCCTCCTCAGGACCCACAGTGATATGGTGATTTTGATGTTGTCAAAGGGGAGATGTTTTGTATGTTTTATGTTTTTTAAGACTTGATGTTAGTGGAGTTGATATTGATATTGTTAGATTTTTTATTTTTATGTTTATTTCTTGATATTATTATTGTATTGAACATCTTTTGGATATTATATATATGATGTTCATTCAGTTCATTAGTTCATTATTGATGTTTGATTTTGATTGTTATATTGATTTTTTGATTTATATTTGTTCTCCTTTCCTTTGTGATTTCATTTATTTTTATCTTTTGGCATGTATTCTAAAACAAAGGGGGAGATCTTCAAAATTTTTAAGTCAAAATTTCAGTTAATCAAGTTTTTGCAAATTGAACTTAAATTGATTGCCAGCATCAAAAAGGAGGAGATTGTTAGATCCTAGGTTTTGATGTTTGAGTCACGTGTGAGTCAATTTAAGTTATTTGCAAGTTTTAATAGTGTTGTTATGACTGGTACGGGCGTACCAAATGACTTAGTTGAGTGGTATAGCCATACGACTGACCGTACATTGTTAGAACTATTGTATTGAGTTTGGTACGGTCGTACGTGAGCTCGCAGGAAAATGGTTTATCAGGAAACCTGTTTTGGTACGGGCGTACCATTGGGTAGTATGGTCGTACGCGAGCTCGCAGGAAAAAATGTTTGTCAGGAAACTTGGTTTGGTACGGGCATACCAAGTGATGGTACTACCGTACCGCATTTCCCTCTATTTTTCCAACGGATAGATTTGAATCCGTACGGGCGTACATGTCTGGTACGGTAGTACGCGACTTATTAGAAAGACTTTTAAGTCTTTCAAACGGCTAGTTTTTAGTAGAACTTTTCATATCTTTCAATTCTAACGAGCTAAATCTTGTAGAGAAACTTTTTTTGAGCATTATTCATCAGTTTCAAGTAAGTTCAACTTGTATTTTCAAATACTTTCATTATTGTATTCCCACGACTTAGGGATTAGGTTTTATAATTGTGAGATTGGTGTGTGATTAATCCATTGGAGATTAAGTTGTATTTGAGAGATTGTGAGGACAACTCTTGTAAAGATTTGAGTGTAAGTCTTGAAAACACTAGGGTATAGGATTCATTTGAGAATCCAATGTGTAAATTGATTGAGAAATTAATGAAACGTTAAGTTGAGACTTAGGAGAAAGTAAACGTAGGCAAAAGTTTGACCGAATTATTATAAATCGCACGTGTTACCTTCCGCAGAGGATTTTCAATAATTATGAATTATATTTAAAATTATTATATGAATTAATTACAGAAAAAATACACAGAATAAGACAAATAAAAACAAATAGAATATGAACATTTTCCAACAATTCACAATCATGTTTTAGATCGAGGGATTCAAATAACTGAAGTTATTTATGATATATTTGAAATTTTATTTAATAAAATTTTATTTTAATTTATTTTAAAAACTTTATTTAATTTAAAATAAAATAAATTTAAATTTAATAATATTTTATTAATTTAAATTTATGAGAATATGCTAAAGCAGGCGGTTCAATTTACCAATGGGATGTCCTAATGCGTTGCAAAATTTTGTTTTTGTCAATAATCGAATTAAAGGAATAATTGGAACTATTAAAGAAATAATTGGAACTATTGTATCGAATTTCTTCATATTATTATCTATTATAAATAAATTTTCTATCATTTGACTCCATACTAAGGAAGGATTAAATTGTACATTTAAAAAATAACAAATTCATAAATTAATTTATTAATTTAAATAAAAATAATTTAATTTTTAAATGAAATTTAAAAATTTATAATCATATAAATATATAAAAATATTTTTGATTTAATTATTAATATAAAATTATAAATATCGATGAAATATAATTTTTTTATTAATAATTTTTTATTTTTTAAATAAAAATAATTTATTAAATAATTTATATTCATTAAATTTGTTTAATACTTATTCACCAAAAAATCTTTGATTAAAACTCACTCAATTATAATAAATTAAATTAAAACTCAATTTATTTGGTTTAGATTAATTTTCTCATATTAAAAGCAATAGCAAAGGCTAAAAGCTCATATTAATGTCTGGTTTTTTATGTATTTGGTCAAAGAAAACCTACTCTGCTCTTATTCCTATCATATCAGAATTATTGGAGACTCCAATCAACGGTCTAAATAAAATTATTATAATAGTGATGGTGATAAACATCATAAAAATTCCATCATATTCTATGATACAATTTTATGATAATAAGTTTATGATTTTTAATTATTTTCTTGGAAAATATAAAAAAAATTAGTTAAATTTATTACAACCCTTTAAAATGGTATCTTTATTTATTTTTAATTATTCTATTGGTATCGATAAAGTTATTTATTAACATGGTATTTTGCGGAAACACCCTATAAAATTTAAAGTTGAATTAATATTTATTAAATGAGAATAATATTAAAATGAAGTAAAATAACTAATAATTGTTTATTTTTTTCTATGTATTTAATACTTTGAAATATGGTTTCCACCATGCAATAAATGAAGTGAAAATAAAGAAATAAAATAAGTAGATGAAAAAACTTTTTCAAAAAAAACTTAATATATTTTTTAAAATTTAATTGTGAGAGAAATTACTTATATATAATTGTTTGACTATTTGACCAGAGATTCGAAGGTATGATGGTGATGGGATGTCATAGATGGAGAGGGTAAATAAGGAAGGATAATGTAATTATTGGGTTGAAAGGTAATTAAGGGTACAGCACAAAAGAATAATGAATGGACCGCTCTCCATATACTAAATCAAAACAAAAATAGACTTGTCCTTTGGAGACAAAACAACATATCGACAAACGTATCAAATTGATTGATACCAACCCAACCAAACCAAATATATTTCTTCACCATCAATTTAATTTCTTCAATTATATATATATATATATATATATATATAATCATCATGATTCACTAATTAAAAGAATGTCATTTCTATAAGCTCACATCACTGGGTCAATTTTATTTCAGATCGATGGCTAACTAATCAACCATTTAAAACAAACTTTAATTCCCTGGTGGCAATAATTTGGACTTAACAGCATATACAAATCCCACACAATAAAAAACTATGGTTTTGATAATATTTGAAAATTGAGAATCCCGAAGGGAAAGAAAAATGCCACCTGAATCTTCACAAAATTACAGGGGATTGTGAGGGAGATGGGACGGGAACGCCGCAGACAGACAGGACATTGCCACATCACTGTAAATTATGTCTCTTTCTTTCCTTTCTTTGCCTCGTCAAATCAGGAATCTCTTACTTCCCATCTTTAGCCTTTCATATTATCATCCCTATCCACCCCCTCCTCCATTTCCCTCCTTTTGTCTTCATTTCCTTCCCCTTTTAACCCCCTAATCTTCTTCTAATTTCATTTACTCCACTCGCTCTTATTATGCTTCAGTATCACCCGTTATGCTCTTTTCCTTCTGTATGTGATGGTATTTTCCCATGTGGGCATTTTCGACATTTCGCCAAAAGAATCTGCAGCATGTTCTTCTTAACCACAACAGGAACGGGCAATCTTTTCTTTGTTACTAACTCTGCGACATCACATATTCTAGGCTGCATGTGAGTCACGTGCATGGCATATGGCTATTCCTCGCTGAACTATTTAATGGGTCCTTTTGCTTGCGTAAACAGGAACCAGAACTGAAACCCACTGAGTAACCATGGTCCATTTAGGACAACCCCCATGGTTCACTTAGCGGGTAAAAACCAGAATTTACAAGAGATTTTGAAAATATATAAATATATATATATATATATATATATATATATATTGCTTGTTTTAAAGGGAAACTAGCACTTATTCTCACTCATTGCTGCTACGTATGTCCAATTTCTACTTCAGAAAAAGGACCTGAACATTGGCAGAAGCCAAGGAGCTTTCACCCTCTTACTTACTCCTACTCTTGGCAGCATATGCTGGTGGCCAGCGAAGCCCCGCCCCACCCCACCAGTCCAATCTTGGTGATTGGTTGAACCATTGCATTGCTCTTTGTGCCTATAAGACAGTGACCATCGCCAGCTAGCTAGCCATTCACAAGCAGAACTATTCTTGAAAACCATAATCAGGATTTCCTACAAGTAACCAACTCGTTTCTCTTCCGCTCTTCTGTTTACCGCTACTTGAAATTTTCATGCAACACTCGTAAAGCTGAAGCTCTCATTTACCACAGCTATCAAACGGGAACCCATTTAAATTTGAGATTAATTACAGAAATCTCGTCATTAATCTTTTTAATTATCTGAATTACTTTCTCTTCACGTGACGTAGAAGAAGGCAGAGAGCAGAGGATGAGAGGCAGCAATGGCAGAGACTAGTACTAGTGCTTGATTAAGAGAAATTTATAACAAAATAACCCCAACCCTTTTACTTGATTTCCTTCCACCCTTGATTTCCCTTCCTACTATACACACACCAAAAAGTAAAGAAAAAAAGGGACTTGCAAACCTTAATAACATGTTAGAGCAAACCTTCCCAAAAGATTAAGAAAAATAAAGATTTAAAATAGCACAAGCGTGGAATTTAGAGAAACAAACAATCCCCTCCCACCCGGGTTGCAAAACACGATCAAATGCTCAGAAGATCAGGCGGTGGTGATTGAGGTGGTGGCTGCTGATGATCTTTTGTGTCTTTGTTTGTTCCATTCGGTGAGTCATGTGATGCAGCCGATTGTGGGGATGATTCTGTAACTGTTGAATCTCCATGCTTGAAGTTTGGTGGTTTAGGAAGCTCTGTTAGAATCTGAACGACTTCTCGCATCGTCGGCCGTTCTATGGCTTGTTCTTCCACGCACAGCATTGCCACATAAAACACGTGCATCACCTCATGGAGTGGAACTGATGGCAGTCTCGTGTCCAGTACCTTGAGAACTCCTTCCTTGTTGGAGTCTGTCATTTTCCGAACCCATTGAACTATGTCCACGCCGTCACCAAATTCCCCTACCGGTTTTCTGCCCGTAACGAGTTCTAAAAGAACTACACCGAAGCTGTAAACATCACTCTTTTCGTCAACCTTGAGCGTGTAGGCATACTCTGCAACAGACATCATTAAGTTCAATTAGATCAAAAGCTATAATCATTATATGCTATCCATGAAATTTGTAGCATACACGTAATATGATTACGTCAAAGAAACATCAAATCAACTTCATACAATCTTCTTTCCTCTGTTATGCTGAAGGGTCATCATGGTTCATGGATAAGATAAGCTATATGACTGTGATCAATAGTATAATTTGATTTACTTTCAAAATTGACTACCACCAAAATTGGAGATTGACAGATGGGTAAGCCCTTCCAACGGCTGGTATAATGAGACATGTCAGCACTATACACGTCACCAAGTCAGTTTTTTTTTTTTAACATTATGGAAGACGTCAGAAAGATAATGAAATAAAACCCAAGATGGAAACCGTACCAGGAGCAATATATCCATAAGAACCAGCGATGGCAGACATGCATTCTGAGGTGCCAGAGTCTTGCAAGAACTTAGCCAGGCCAAAGTCAGCAACATGAGCTTCAAAATTGGAGTCAAGAAGGATATTGTTTGATTTCACATCCCGATGAACGATCAATGGTGAGCAATCATGATGAAGGTAGCAAAGGCCCTTAGCAGCCTCAATAGCAATCTTATACCTCGTATCCCAGTGCAAATGGCCTCCTTTCTTGCCATGAAGAACCTCGCCTAAGCTCCCATTAGGCATGTACTCGTACACCAGAAGGTTGGTCTCATGATTAGAACAGAACCCCAGTAATCTAACAATGTGGCGGTGCCTGATCCTTCCTAGAGTTTGTATCTCAGCATTGAATCCATGATCATGGGAAGAACCACGGCTCATGGCGGGTAGCCTCTTAACAGCAACCTGATCACCATTGGGCATAGAACCTTTATAGACAATTCCTGCACCCCCTTTTCCAATGATATTGTCCTCTTTCAGACAATCCAAGACATCATCAACGGTGAAGTCCAAGCGCTGGAATGCAGTCAATTTCCAAGCACGAGACTCGCTAGCCTTCTTTAAAGATCTTGCTTTGATGATGGCTGCAACTGCAAACGCAATGGAGCAAACAAGCAAGCCAATAACAAGCAAGAGCTTTAGAGAAGCAGAGAGCGGCCCTTTAACATGTGCTTGGTGTGAACCATTGGCATCGCCATCTTTGCAAGGACCCAAATAAGGGCCACAAAGATCAGGATTACCCAAAAAGGAAGTGTAATTAAAATAACTGAACTGACCAGTACCCGGAACCAAACCAGTAAGATTGTTGTAAGAAAAATCAACAGAAGTTAAACTCTGCATGGTGGCTATAGATGCTGGAATGCTTCCAACAAAATGATTTCTTGACAAATTGAGATAGTTCAGTATCCTCATACCTGTGATCTCAGTTGGAATGGCACCAGAAAGGTCATTTCTACTGAGATCAACAAATGTTAGCAGCTTACATTGACTGATTTCAGGAGCAATGGGACCAGAAAACTTGTTATGGCTAAAATCGATCTTAGAAAGCTGTTGCAGTTTTCCAATCTCAGGTGGTATTGGGCCCGAAAACTTGTTCCCATCGAGAAGCAATTTTTGAACACCAGAGAACTTGCCTATTGTTGAAGGCAAAGAACCAGAAAGATGATTGTTGGAGAGACTAATCTGGCCAAGATTCACAGCTATTTTACCATCAGTAGCAGGGAACTCTCCTGTTAAAAGATTATCCTGCAACTCAACTTGAGATAAGTTTGGTAAGCCAAAAAGCCCTTTTGGAATTGAACCATTAAGGAAATTCTCCCCCATCCTTATCCTACTCAAGGACTCGCATTTTCCCAGTGATTCAGGAATAGGGCCAAACAAGAAATTGCTTAAAGTTATCAACGTTTGCAAACGATTACCAGTGCACATATCAGGAGGAAGATTTCCGGTCAATTTATTTGAAGAAAGATCTAAAAGAACAAGATTTCCATTTTTACCTAATCCTTGTGGAATAGTCCCTGTGAAATTATTCTCCCATAACTGCAAAACCTCTAGCTGTGGCAAATCTCCAATAAACTCAGGAATAGCTCCATGAAGCTTGTTTCTGAAAAGATTGAGCAAAGTTAAGTTTTTTAACTCGGCAAAAGAAGTTGGTATCTCTCCAGTAAACACATTATTAGACAAATCCATAGATTTCAAGCTTTTTAAATTGCCAAGCTCCTCTGTTAACGACCCGGAAAGGCCATTGACTTGAAGAAACAGAGTATCAAGCTTTTGTAACTTTCCAATCTCCTTTGGTATTTCACCAGATAGCACACAATTAGCAGCATCAAATCTGACTAACTCGGACAAATTACCAATCTCTGGCGGTAAACCACCTTCAAAAGTGTTATAATACCCAATGTACAGCTGCTGTAACTTGGTCAAGTTTCCGATCTCCGGCGGAATAGGGCCCACTAGTTCATTACCAGAGACTGCCAAATACTCAAGAAACTCCCATTTACCATACTCGGGCGGAATAACTCCGCCGAAATAGTTACCACCTAGATGCAAATGACGGAGGTTTGGCATTTCAGTGACAGATAATGGTAAGTCACCGGTCATGTTGTTGTTGTACAAGTCAAGAACTTGAAGATTTTTAAGCTGAGAAAGCTGTGGTGGAAAAGACTCATTAAAGACATTGTTAGAAAGATTTAGAAACCGGAGCCCAGCGTTTGCCGAAAGCTGGGGAGGGATAGGACCAGAGAACTGGTTGGCAGCGAGAGAAAGGTTTTGAAGGTAACGAAGATGGGCTATGTCTGGGGAGAGAGTACCGGAAAGATTCAGACTTGAAAGGTCAAGGGAAGTAATGTGACGATTAGTGGAGTCACAAGTGACAAAACGCCAAGAACAGAGATTGTTTGTGTTGGTCAAATTCCAAGAAACAAGAACTCCTTGTGGGTCATCAATGGAGGATTTCAAAGAAAGAAGAGCTTGATATTCATTGACTACACGAGCTAGTGAAGTAGAGACATGGAGATGGAAATGCAGAAGGATTGACAACAGCAAAAGCAGGCTCATTTTTCGCAGATTTTCTTCAGCCTTTTCGTTTTTCTTGTTTGGCTATGAGATTACAAGAAGAAGAAGAAGAGGAAAGGAAGAAGAAGAAGAAAGGAGGTGAATGAAGAGGAGTGGGGTGAAGGGGAAAAGGAGAATGGAGTGGTTAAGAATTTAAATATTTGTTTTCTAGTGAAAATAATAATATTAATAAAGTTTCATAATGGCTAAAAAGGTTCATTTATTTTTAAGTTTTGGACTCTTATTGTTCTCTACATTTAATCCCCTTTTATTTTATTGCTCCAATTTCTTTCCCTAACACTATATTCTTTATAACCCTATCAATACAATTCAATTTAAATAATTTAATTTTATTTAAATTATTTTAAGTCGGGTTTCATTGTACTTACCAGAAAATATGGTAGTTAAGGAGAGGAGGAGGGGCAGCAATGATTGAAGAGGGTTTTGCATCTAAATGGTATTCCACACATTTGTCTCTGTTCCTTGGTCCCTTGTTATTTATTTTGTTTTTTAGTTGCATCTTGTTATTGTTTTCATACGCTGCGTTTTACCCTTCTCGTTTTTGTTGTGAAATTCTCATTTTGACCTCCAATTCCACCAAACAACAAGACAGGCTCGACAGTTTAAACAGCATTGCTTCTTATAGTTTACAATGTCTAGAAATTAATCTATGTTAGGATAAGTAAGCAACGATCATATATAATTTAAATATCAAATACATTATATTTTCAGAACATTATAATACTAATGTTCTAAATAAGCAATTAACGTAAAAAAGGAGTGAAATGAAAGTTTGGAAAATTATAAGCAAATAAAGGAAAAAGGAAAAAGGAAAATCAAATCATATAAAAGTGCATATGATAAGGTGGGATGGTGGAGCAGGAGATGGTAGCTTTGGATCCCTTTGAAAGATGGAAACCTTTTTCATGCAGCAAAAGTTGATCAACAGGAAACAAAATAACGTTCTTTCGATAACAAAACAACCCAAATATGAAAAGTGGGTAAGGTTGGTGCCATGCTCAAACAAATGTAAATAACTATATATAATTAAATTTTCCCAAAAATAATATATATAAGAAAAATGCCATATTATTGAATCATCGAGCATGAGCTACGTATAAATTCAGCCATTCACGTAATATAGAGTCTTGTCTATAAAAGTTGTAGGTCCATCGATTTACTACTGATGCAACTTCGGTTAAAGAGTATCACTTCAAAACTGGGGGCCACTTTATGATATAAGCTTATCTGCATCTACGTTATCGAATTATTATAATTCCCAAATATTAAAATAAACCTTATTTTAAAAATAAAATTGGTGCATAATACAATGTTTTTCTTTTATTTATTTATTTAAATTGAGGGGGAAAGGAAAAGGGGAAATAAAAATAAAGAGAGAAATGATGTATAATTATTAAAATAGTAATGATAATGTTGGTGGGGTAAATTAAAAAACTGGTCAAATCTTGTTGACTGACATGGTGAGACACGAGAAGTGGCGTTTTTATATAAAACCCCACAATCTTTTTTTTTCTAATTTTTATATTACTGACATAATTGAACATGATGTTACTTTAAATTCCGATTTTACCCTCCAACGATTCTGAAAATTACAGTCTACTTACAAAACAAAGTGACCACAAGGGGGGCCCGGGAAAGGGACATAGTAGTAAGATGGTCCCGAAATTAGGGCAGGAAGAAGAAGATGATCATCAAGGAGATAGTGCTTTGCTTTCTGCAATGGAAAATGACTAAACAGTCCTCTCTTCAAGCCATGCCAGAGAATGGGACACGTTAATTTTGGGGGAACGTTTTGTCCTCATTCTTTGTAATTGACATTTTTGTCCTTCACCCTTACAGTTAGTTGTTATCCGTCCGATTCTTTCCCTCTTTGGCATATTGTTTAGTTTCAATGCTATCCATAAGGTACATTTTTATGCTTATTTTTATTTGCGACTATTTATTATTTATTGTTTGAAAAGTAGTTATTAATACATTAAAAAGATAAAAGTGATTTAATTAATTTTTAAAAAAATTCTAAGTTAATAAAAATAAACAATTATTAAATTTTATTGATATCTATTAATGCAAATATAATTTTAACTGTTATTTTATTTTTTATTTTTTATTTTTATTAAGAAGGATAAAAATACCATTCTTTTATTTAATAAAGGTTATAAATAAAAAAGAATGATGATTTTTTTTATGATGATCAATAAAAATGACAGTCAAAATTTTATTTTTTTCATAGAAGGATTTCTATTTTCATAATTTTTTTATATATATTAACTACTTTTTAAATAATAAATGCTTATTTATTCTTTATTAATAATGAAAAAAAATAAAAATATGTCTTAATTATTAAGTTTTATTTTTATATTTTATTATTTTAAATTAAACAAATATAACAATCGATATAAATATGAATTTTGATAGATTTTGATTGAACGCTTAATAAGGTAAAACAATGCAGTAAAGGAGTCTTGATTGAAGATTTGAAAGATTAATCAAGTCAAAGGCAAGCAATCATGGAAAAATAGATGGTTGACCCACGTTTGATCAAAGATACGAAGCCAATGATTAAGGGGTCTTGCCCTCCCTCCTCCTCCCTTATACGTTTTCTTAATCATCTGTAATTATGCAATTTAACTTGGATTATTTAATGTGCTGACTTTAGCTTCAAACAGATTATTCCTAAGGTTTCAATTTCTGGTTACTGCCTGCCCTCTTCAACCGTACCAGTTATGTGCATAAATATAGCTATTTGTCCATGTAATTAATCATATTTGTCCTTTTTTTGTTATTAAATCACAATTAATTTCCAGATTTAGTTGGTACATTTTGAACTTGACTTTTAATTTTTTTTCTTTTAAAAAATCATACATACATAGATTGATGATCATATTCTTATAATTTTAATATATATATATTCATATAATTTTATTTGATTCGATCTAATTAATTAAATTAAATATACATAAACTGCTCAATCTATATTTATTATTTTGTAATTTATATATCTTTTTCATTATCAAGATAAAATAATTATATTATAAATCAAATCTTATCTTCTTGTAACGTTAAAAAAGAGAAATATTCCCATTATATGCTTTCATGGATTTTTGTAACTTTTAACATTAAAAAATAACAATTACATTATAAAATTATTTTAGTTTCTAATCACTAGGTTTGGAGATAACATCCATTTGTAGTTTATTATTTTGAATTTAATCTTTATTATAAATAATATTTTATTTAATTTACTCACAAATTAAAACGACTAGTAGTTTATTGTCATTAATACTTGCACCTTTTCCCATAAATGCATTAATTAATTAGCCACAACTTCATTATTAAATTTTATCAAAAATCAAAAGAGTATATTAAAAGAAGAAAGAATTATGCTTTTGATGATTAATCATTACTTGTAATTTAAAAAAGAAAAGAAAGAAAAAAATATAGGAATACTTAATTAATTAAAATGTCCATTTGTTCATAAATTAATAGTTAAAATACTCAATTAATAGATATAATTTCATGAATTTTAATATAATAATTATCATATTTAATACTAAAATTCTTAACTTATTTCACACTTGAAAATACAATATTTATTAGCATTTTTCAATAATTATATAATAAAAATAAAAAAAAGGATTATATTTCTCACGGAAAAGGAATAAAAAGTAATATTCAGCGGATCCATTTTGTATTTTTTTGATTTAAAAAATAACAAAACGGGTATGATGGTGGTAAAAATGATTACGGATAAACCCTAAATTTTAATGAGAGTTGTATTATCTTAGAGTACATGAATATTACGTAAAAAAATCATTGTTTTTTACTAAAAAAAAGAATATACACAAAATCATTAGAAGGCAACCAAGTGGGGGAAGGCTGATTTCATTGTTTGTTTATTGAGAAAGTAGTTGGAAAGTGGGAGATTCTTGGTTTTATGTGTGTGTTTTCAAACTCTTACGCTTAGAACTAGAAAGAAAATCACTTCGGGGTTAGGGTTTCAGTTTTAAAATGTACTAATATATATATATATATATATATAAATATATATATATATATATATGTTTTACAAGTCCAAAGCAATTTTACAACCCAGAAAACACGTTGTCTTAATTAGTAATTTCTGTCTTGATTTGTGTTCCTTTTTGTCTCCTCATCTTTGGGTTTCACTCCAATCTTTTTTAAGTTTATCCTTAATTACTTCTGATCTCTAGCTTTCAACGAGAAGTATTTTCCCTGTTAATATGCAATTAAGGCTAATTAATTGAGATCGTATATGCATGTGTATATATAATTACCCTATAAATATGTAATAATGTGGGTGCAAGTGCTGGAAGTGCATGATTTTGTACAAGGGAAATCTTACTGGTTTTAGTGGGTTTTACTTTCGGATCCAGGGAAAGGTAAAAGGGTGTGGAAAGCAGGAGATAATGTTTTCTTATGTTTAACATGAGCAAGAAGCATCATTACTTGTCATTATGTGGTTCTCAAGCATGATGAATCGTGTTTGTTTGTATTTTTCTCACTAATTTTCAGAAACAATAGCAATTCGAACCTCAACTTAGATTACTGCCCTTATATGTCCATCTTGTTCCGTAATAATATTCTATAACTATTCTCACACGTATCACGAGATTTCGACTCTGCAACAAAATTAGTATATTTTTTTATTCTTCTATGTGTAATTCATATGATATGATTTAGATGTTTAATATATTATTATTGATAGTTTACAAAATAAATATAAAATTATGTTATTAAATTAATATATTTGTAATTTTTTTAAAAATCAATTATTTAATATTCAATCATAATAATTTTATAAGAATAATTAGATCACTATCCGATAGAGTCTTAAAGATAATAGAATTTTCTTAATATCAATTACTTCATACATACATTAAAATAAATTAAATTTAAGATATAATTAAAGAAATTTAATAACTTTCGAACAGAAAGTTAACTAATTTATAATTTTAAAAAGAAAGGGAAGAACATAATATAATTTAAGAGAGAGGGGAGGAAACAACAGGATATGTTATTACATGCGAAAGAAATGAAAGGTATGTTGTCTGTGTCTGGTCTTTACATACGTGGAAATCAAAATGCTTTAATTAGTTTAATTTTCAGGAAAAAGGGGGAATTATCCTTTCTTTTTTTAATTACAAATGATTCAAATGGAAATGCATGCCAATGCCATCCCTACAACTGCCCATTTAATTAGCATGAACAAAACTGCAAATGCATAGTAGAACAGTAACTCCATTGATATTTAAATAATAATGATAATAATTAAGTAGGATTTTTATTTAAATATTTTCAATTAATAACAATAACAGTACTAAAAAGAATTTCCATATAAAACATATATTAAAGTGAAGATGAGGAAGAGGACATGTATGAAGATAAGTGATACTTGGAAGCCACATGCCTTGAAACAAGTAAACTTGGGAATATTATTATTATTATTATTATTATTACTATATATATTGATTAAGCTAAGCCAACCATCTACGGAATAGTGAATGGCCATTGCTGTACGCACCAAGAATCTATTTTAAGACCATGAAAATGGCTTCTTGTCTCTACAATAACAATTATTTATTTATATAAAATAAAGAATTATCATTTTCAGGATGACATATCTCTAATTCTTAATCTATATCTTGCAAGTGTATCATTGCTTGCCATCATGTATATCATTGGAGGTTAGTTTCTAGAATCTGTCATTGATCCAGATATGGTTCATACACCAAAATAATTTTTTTTTAAAAAAAGTTTTAATTATTTGCTGTGATATTTTAAAGGAAATTAATATTTTATTTTTTAGTAAATAAATCGTAAATATATTAATTTGGGATTGGTTTAAAGAAAAAGAAAAGTAATTAGGTGGGTTAGTAAAATAAATAAGGAGAGGAAGACAGGTTAATTAGTAGTTAATGATAATGCACCAATAATGAGTATAGCCATAGCTGAGGCACTGAAGCTCTGAAGACCCCTTTCGTAACCCAAACCTACCCACCCTGGATGCTTCGTCTTTAAGCAAACACCCTCTCTTTCTGTGTCTATATATATATATATATATATATATATATATATATATATAATTAATTAATTTTATTTTTTAATCTAGAATTTAAAAAGAGATTAATTTAGTGTTTTATGGATCTTTCTACTTTGTTATCTCCTTCAGTTCAGTATTTGAGTTAATTTGTACATGATAATACTCCATTATCAAGTCTAATTGGGTATGCTTCATGTCAAAGAAATCAAATGCTCATTTCAATCATTTGAAGCAATTCCATGCATCCATCATAATTGTATTCGCCCCCTCAAAAAAGGTCAAACATAGTTTCTTTCGGTTTAAAAATTTGTATACGCAACGGGTGAAATAATCGATCTTAAAAACAGATTTTGATGATGGGGATTGCATAAAATATGAGGAAGGAATGGCATAAAAATGCAGGTGTATGTGAAGGGGAATAGTGGTGGTGGTCCATGAGAGATGGATAAGATTGTCAAATGAAGGAATTGGGTTGTTGGAGGAGGAGACAAGCCTTGCGATTGGGGGGGACCAAAGCCTAATCCCTTGTTTTCCAGTTCTTAGCCCGACTCAAATGTGGGCTTGAAAATGGGATCTTGTCTGTATGTTTGCCAGTGAAAGAAACTGCTGCTGCGAAATGAAATAATTTTGGAATTCGAATTGATGCATTTACAGAAGGGTTTAGCTTATGTCCTTTTCACGGTTTGTCTTTTTTATTGACAGTGTCTTTGTCATTTTTGTGGCTGGTCTGGTCCTCACTCAGCTACCTTGTTGCTTGTTCATTGTCATTGCTGACCATTCCCATGGCCTCGCTTGTCTTCATTAAATACCACCTTAGTTTTTTCTATCCTTCTCCGCATCAAAATAATTATTAAGTGATTTTTTTACAACGTATATGAATAAAAAATAAGATACAAAGCAACAGTAAAACAAACTAAATCAGGAGAAAATAATTTTTAAAATGTGTTATAAGATATTATTAAAGGTCTACGAAAACATGTCTTTCGGATCTTGGTGAATCCTGGAATCTATCAGGAATCAGGATTGTGAGTTTGACAAGCAGCCAGAAACAGGGCTCCTGCTCCAGAACCACCATGACAGGGCTCAATTATTACATTGTCTGACAGGTCATTGCCAAGGATTTCCCATACACTGCTATGAAGATAGTTTCTAAACAGTCTATAATGCTCGTAAAGCCCTCCTTCCACAATTACCACACTTCTCTTTCTTTCTACTCTTCCAAGCTTTTTTATCATCCCCACAATTCCAGCTCCAGCAAGCCGTGCTCCACGTTCTGCCACTATGTCACAAACCTCCGCCACGAATTCCCTCGCCATAGGAGTTGCATCAGCAATCTACAACCAACATTGTACAATCATCAATGTGATTTTCAAATCCTTTTTGTGTTCTTACTGGGTCTGAAATTCGAGGCTATTGGGTCATTTTTAGAATTAAAGTTCAGGATCTTGATTGAATAAGACGAGGAAATCTTACCCCGAAAACTTCCTTGAGCTTTTCGCCAACTAGCTTGCGATCTTCTGATGTATCTTGATGCATAGCAGCCATATCAGGCGACCTGTTTGATGAGCTCGGGTTATTCATTTGCCCGATTAACCAATATAGATAATGAGATGAATTTAGATTGGTTTAATTGCTTGCGTACGTTAACAGGAATGGAGTAGCTAGTTTTGCTGGAATATGATCTCCAAATAATCCTGTTTCTTTGGCAATCTTTAGCAAGATCCTTCTGACGACTTCTCCCAAGTATGTTGCTGAAATCAGCTTCTCGAAAGTCTGACATCGACAAGATTCATAAAATTTAACAACATTAATCGAAACCCATATTGAGCAACAGAAAGAGAGACGGAAAGACACTGTTAAGCCATACCTTCTCACCAGGATTCGAGCTTTCTGCATCCAAACTGGAATCAAATTCACTGATTGGAAGTTCATCACAACTAAAGTTGCCCCATTCCACGCTTATTGCCTAACATTAAAAAATTTTTACATGTTTCAATTGCTCTTGAATTCCAAGTTCAATCAGCATATCAACAACAAAATTAGTTACCATCTCCCCTGACAGGGGCGAAAGGCCCTGCCATTTGGAAATAGCTTGAACTTGTTCTACATATGCTGCATTTGTGCTTAATCCAAGTGTTACCGATGCCACCGTGTCCTTGTTATAATATCTTCCTGCAGCCAAACTTCCTACTGTTTCATCAACCTGATCATATTGGCAAGTATTAGAAACTAATTTCATAAACCAATCAATCGCCAAAGATAAGGTACTAGATTACCATTTCGAAAACTTGCAGGTTGAGGCCTTGTTTCTCTATAGCTCTATTAAAATCATCCAGATATTCCTTCCCAGCCTGGTATACAATTATTAAATCAAACCAAACTGCAATTCTTTTCGACTTTGTCACAGCATATTACCCATCTAAGAAAACTTAACTGTATCATCAGCTGAGAAACTTTTCCATTTGATAGCAGAGCCAGAGGAGGCTGCCACTTGCACTTGCTCCGATGGACATGATACCGTAACGCCAAGTTTCTTTGTTCCGATCGATCCATCATTTCCGTCCCCGGGATTTGCTGCAACAAATTTAGCCACTTCCACAGCAACATACTCGAATAACTCCTATTCAATGAGCAATCATTTTGATAAGACAGTAGCATTGCATCTTATACATCCGACAATAATACTTGTCTACATCATGTTTAATGATCAGAAATAATGACAACTCATCTCATGGAAGCTATGGTTTAAGTTTTGTAATAAGCTAATTTAATTAATTGGTGTTATGCAGTGGCATTTGACAGATCCGAAATCATAGAACCAAAGCAGAGTTACATAAAGAAACATGCCTGAGAAGTGGCAGCCAACAGATTGGAAGGTATGGAAATCTCTTCCCTGTGTAAATCAGAAATAGCCTCATTCTTTCCACCAAGTGTCGCACACAGTATCAGAAAGTTGTTTCCTCTCAAATTCAATCCATAGTATAGCCCTTTCTCATCCCTACCATTAAAAACAAGTAATTCCCATATGATTATCATTATTTTTTTAAAGAAAAATAATTTCATTCTCCATGCAATAATCTTAAAAATAGTACCCATTAGGGAGGGAAGTAACATGGGCCACAAGCATGTCGAGAGTTGTATTTTCTTGGGAGTTAAGTGACGCTTCCATATCAGATGCTAATGCCTTAGCCAATTTCTGAAGCTTAGAGACCGGAGTGGCGCTTTCCCTCGCCAACTTACGTACAATACGCTGCGTGTTCTTCCATTGTCTCTCTTTTCTTCTCTTAAATCTAGCTAATGACGCAACTACTAATCCTACTGTTGCCGCCATGGCAACCATTAACACCTCTTTTCTCATTTTTCCTTATTTCTTTTACGTTTGCTTTGTTTCTCAGTTTGTTTTTCTTAATTCTCAACGATCAAAACGTCAAAGAATAACATGTTGGAATCTGGGGGTTTATTGGGAAAACGGGATTATTAATAACAGAAACCCGATAGTCATGCATGCAGGAACGAGTAACATGGAATATTATCATTGGCGTAGAATCAGTTACAGTTGAAGAATTTTAAAGGTTCTTTGACACCATTCTCGGCCTGGAAAATCTTCCCTGAGTTTGATTCTTACGTTATTTATGGCCCAGGAACTGAAAACTTATCCTTCCATCATCGCATCCATCGTATATCATTAAATTTTATATAAATTTTAATTTCATATCGATTTATATAAAATTATTATCCTATAAATAATAATTAATACCTATATAATATTTAATAAAAATTAACTTATTTCATTATATTATTGATAAATTTATAATATTATATAATATAAAAATTTTCCAATCAATCAAAAATGATATTTATTTTTTAATCATAACTTGACATTTATTAAAAATGTTCTTCCAAGACCAAATCCATTTTTAGGTTTGAACTTATAAATTAAAAAAATACCATATAAAAAATTAATTAATTTTTAATATCTTAATCCTTTCTTCTTCAATAAAGAAAATAATAATTTTTGATTTGTAAATTTAAATTTCTATCCAAACATTAATATTTTTTTTATTACACAAGTATGAACTTATTTGTTTATTTTTTTAGATTTTATAATTCGAATGTATATAGAAAATAATCATAAATTGGACCGGCGACAAGTGCAATTTGGTTGAAGTATGTGTATTATCTTTTTGATAATTTAATAAACTATGGTACGAATTTATAAGTCAAAATTAAATTCATTAATTTAATTTAATTCATATTAATAATCATATCACAAGGAATTTGATTTATTTGTTTTTGGTTTCACACTTCTTTCGTACTCTATTATCTTTTTTTTTTCTTCTCTATTCCATTACATATATTCAACTAATGAAAACTAACCATTTTATATCTCACAAAAATAATATGGTATTTTTAATTTTCACTTGATATTATGGTACTTTATATTATAATTTGATTCGACTATTCACAAAAATCTAGTTTATATTTACAAATAAAGTTTCATTTATGATTTTTAATCAAAATTTTAAAATTGATTTAAAATATTTAAGTAAAATTTTAAAAAAATTTTGAAGTTTTTTTAAATTTAAAGAGTACATGTTTTAAACATGATATATTTTTATCTATAGCAAAAAAAAAATGTTATGATGATATTAATATGTATTAATTTGAATTGAAAAATGAAAAATTGTGATAATAATTTGGATCGAGAATTATAAATAAATCGTATAATTTATAAATATAATAAATTTAAAATTAATATGAATATGATATAAAATTTTAATTATATTAAAAACTTAAATCCCAATATGATATGATATATTCGATATAATTAACTTATCGTTAATATAAGTCAACCTAATAATATTTAAAAAAATAATATAATTTAACTTATAAAGTATATTTAAATCTAATTAATAATCATAATTTAATTTAATTTTTCTCATATTAATAATAAATAAATATAAATCCAATTAATTTTTAGGTTCTAGAAATTTGGTTAAAGTCAAGACACCCTAAGGCCTAAGGTGACAACTGTAGGTTAGGACGTGGAAGTTTGATCCAAGATACGTTGTCGTTTTCCCCCTTAGTCCTTGTCAAATAAAGAAAAAAATTAAAATAAAAAATCAGAAAATATGATCAAAAGTACCCGTTTAACTAAACTTGTGGTGCTAATCATAATTAACTATACTTTAATCACCTACACCTCAAACTCCAAGCAATATATATAAAGTATGTATAAAAATCAATTTTATAAATTATTTAATGATTTCTGTGGAATTAACATAAAACTTATTTTCTAATATTTTATAATACATTCATAACAGAGTATTAATTTTGATCTAAACTTAAATTAATTTGATATTTGTTATTTAAAATGAATAATTTCATCTTTATAATTTTTAAATTATTTTAAAATCTTATAAATTAAATTTTTTTCTCATTTTATCCTAGAATATCTATTCATTTAATATCGACATATTTTTATTTTCATTTCTTCCAATTATCTAATTATCTAGTACGTAATTATACTTTTTTTAAGTAATAATGAATTAATTCAGTGATTGATTCATAAATAATTAAAATATTTCAAATGAAATTTAAAATATTATAAGAATTCATCTATATATATCCTATAAATTTAATAAAAATAAATAAAATGATAGAGTGATTCCTGTAAAGAAATAAATATATTTTATGAACTCATCAGAACTAATTTCTTTCAAGGAAAAGAAAAAGATAAGAAAATTGATGAAAAAGACTTGGAAACGTGAAAGGAAAAGGACATGGAAGACAAAGGAAGTCTTTTGTTGTTTGGAAAAATGTCCTAGAAGGACAGTAAAATGCAAAATGTGGGAGCTGGTTCTTTTGACAGTATCGCAGTCTGACTGGGGGCCAGGCAAAACTCGTCGTGAATCATGCCAAGGAAACAAACACCTTCAACTTCATAATTTTCAATTGCCGTTCAAATGTCTCGGTCAGTCGGGTTCTTGAACATCGCAAGTCATAAGTTTTGCTTTTAGCGCCTGGAAAATCGGTACAACTTTTCGCTTTCAAATCCGTGAGGAATAAAAAGGAAAATAATGTATTATTTATTGCGTCATATGTGATTTTTGATCTTCTCTCTAATGTACAGCAATGGCCGTAAGCTTCTCGATACCCTATATGATTATATATTACAGACAACAATGTATGAAATACTATCATACAAGACATCACTCTGAATGTTACGTGCCTACCATGGTTCACATTACAGGAAAATAACGACCAATAAAATATCATTATTAATTTATTGATAAATTATTTTAATAATAACGACTTTCTTGTAATATTGTAATGTTAAAAAATAATTATCACATTTTCTTTATTTTTTTGGCCCAGAGAAATACATAAATACACATCAAAGTCAATTATTTCAAAAAAAAAAAAAAAAAAAAAGAAGTACACGTGTGTACATAAAATTTGGAAATTATTTGGCATAAGAGCATAGAGTTGGAAAGAGGTGATGGGAACAAAGACAAGAAAATGACATGATATTCTTGTAGTACTTGTACATTTTAAAGTTACAGCACCGACCACCATATAAATAGCTACCGACCATCATATCAGTAGCCTTCCAAATTCCTAAACAAATTTAATACTTACTTCACATAAATATCTTATATTATACGTTGCTTATATCTCTATATCCCATCTGATAATAAAGTTTTCAATGGAGGTTGTGTTTTGATTCTAATTATATTATATAGTTATTCATATCATAATAGTTTTATAACTTCTTCAAAGCGGCATATCATTCAATTTTAAAACAATTCATCTTAATTATTTCATAATCTTCACAGAATTATTTTTAATAACAATTTATAATGAAATTCAATGTTGAAGAATATATAAAAAATTTTGAAATGAAAAGTATTATTCCTTTCTTTTAATTCTTAGATTTCTATCTGAAAAAGTTAGTTTAATATGCACAAATATTATGGTTTTGTATTTATGGATTTATTTTTATTAATAAAATATGATAAAAGTATTAATTAATAAGCCTTCACTTGCAATTGCAGTCCGATTTCTGGAGCGTCTTCAATAGTAAAACTTTAATAGTTTAATGTTTTTTATTAGCTCTAAACACTTTTCTTAAAATTATATTTTTCTATAATATTTAAAATAAATTATTTAAAGTTTTAAGGATTGATCGATAAAAAAAATTAAAATTTTTAATTTTTAGATGTTAGAGATTAATTTATTATTTATTTTAAGTATTTTTTATTCAATTACTAAGTTAAACATTATTATTATGAAATATTTCAATTTAAAATTAATATTTAAATAGCTAAATATTAACAGCTAATAATCAAAAATTAAATATTAATAAAATAAATAACAATTACTGACATAATTAATTATTGATTTTAGGGAATAGGGTTTACAAGAAATCAATTAGAAGTGATGTTATAACATGATATAGAATCATATACCCATTTTATTGATAGGATTATTTTATTTAGTATTCTTTAAAATTCAAAATAAAATGTATTTATTTTTTATATTTAACATTAATAATTAAATTTTACTGTATTAATTTTCCATTTTATTTTATATTAAATAAAAGAATATTTAGACAAATTGATCATTTCCTTAAATTATACAACAATATGAAATGAACATTTAAAAGGAGCTGAAAATATAATTAAAAATAAAGAGGTATGATAATAAGAGACAAGAATAAAAATAACAAATTTTCAAAAGTTCTAAATATAACTAACTTATTATTTTTGGATGCAGTTAGTAATTACATTATCAAACTCTGGCCCTCATTTCGTCGACTCTCAAGCATTAAAATCTTGAAATAATTTAAAAATAATTTTATTTTTATTTTTATTTTATAATAACATCGAATAATTTTTAAAAATTTTATAAAAATAATAATATTTTACCGTAAATTCATATTAAATCTTTCTATAACTTATAATAAATCTAAAAAATTTTCTTAGCTTCAGCCCACATAAAAAGATCGTTTACTCAATGGTAGATCTCAAATTATATATCCTGTGGGTATATAATAACATATACATCAATGCAAAGTGACAATTTCTTAGGCTAATTGATAAAGTCAGAAGGAGAGATGTGGCCAAATATATATATATATAAAGGAAACCTGGAATTAATGATAATTAAAACTTAAAAAGAATTAATGTTGGTTAAATAAATACATTGGATGTTAATATTGGAGATATAAGGAATCATGAGCATGTAAGGACAGAACTAGCAACAAAAAGTCCACGCATGTGGGGACTGGTCCCTTTATAATTTTGTATTATGATTGTCAATTATGTTCCTTTTAATATTATTCCCAAGGGGACCCCTTTGATGTTTTCCCAACTGTAACCATCATCCATGCATCACCAACTACTTGTTTTCTTCATCTTAATTTCTCTGTTTTCAATTTTAATTTTACACTATATATATATGTATGTATGTATGTATGTATGTATTCACCGGGTCTATATACCTTCGGGAAATAAAAAATGCCACCATTTTTCAAAGTGGTTAGCAAGTCCTTCATATAAATTAAGGGGGAAAAAGAAGAGGATTTGATGTAGTAGTATTCATGCCTCATATGAAATACGGATCTAATCTCTTTTAGTTTATTAACAAATCTTCATTAGTTATAAAATTAAATAAAGACAGCATATATGCTTCAGATGTAAGAATAAGTATATATATATATATTTTTTATTATTATTATTATTATTATATGGTATTCTATTATAAAAATTAATTTTACATATATATCTATTAATATTAATTTGAATTTGAGTTAATTAGAATTTTTAAAATTCATAAAATTCCTTTAAATCAAATCAAGTGATTAATTTGTAATAAATCGATAAATGATATATCATATTTATTTTTTCATATAATTTTAATGTTACAAAAATTTTATTAATTTTTTGAGAATTTTGTATAATTTAAATAATAATTTTTATGAATAATTCAATAATTAAAGTTAAATATCAAATAAGTTTAGTTGAAAAGAAATCAAATAACAAGCAATTCGTATTAAACCTTAATTAATTAGATAATTAAAGCAATAATTTCGAAAAGCCTCCAGTGAAAGTACAACAGGGAAAGAGGGAGGAAACCCCTAAAAAATAATACAACCCTAAAAAAGAAACACAAAAACAAGATGCAGGTCCTATTTTCATCACGTGGGTATTTAGACTTGGTCAACCAGTCAACCAGGCGAAAAAAAAAAGGTTAACTTCTTTTGCCCGGAAAAACCCTAGCAAGGCATCTCGGACCCCGAAGCTCCGAAATGGAACGCAGTTGAGCTGAAGTTAACTTGAAAAAAGCCAAGAACCCAAGCTTTGAAAATGGAAACCTCACAGGCAATACCAGCATAACATTGAGACAAAATATATAGAATCAGGTAGATGAGTTTCTGTCAGGAGGTTCTGGAAACATAAAACAAAGAAGGAAATCAGTGAACAGGCTGCTGCTGCTACATCGTAGTAGCATTGTCGGACTTGGTCTTTTCAATGTTCCAATTGTTGCATAAGTGTCACAAGTTCTTCAGTAAAGCTTGTCTTAGATTTCTCACAAGATCCGTTATTTTCATGGAGAATTCACCTTCCATCTGCCAATTCGTAATCAAAATATAAAATGTTAATCAGGGCTAATAATATTAAGAAAATAAGTATTTCTTTTGATGTTTTCGTAGATCAAGATGCGAAAAAGAAGATTAGTTTATATGTATTTGTATATGTGTACCTGGGCAATAATAGTTACATCAAGAGTGGAGTCTCCGAAAGGCAGAACACTGCTGTTAATGACATTCAAGTGAAGCTTTTCTACTGCACTTAGTATGTGGAGTAAGCAACCTTTCTGCTTCTCGCAATGGATTCTGATGAGAATATCCTTGCCTGAAACTCTTGCTTCAATTTCCGGCAGCGGTTGGTCACAGAGTCCGTCGAAGTTTTCATCAGTTGAGGATGAATCATCATCAGCGTAGACTTGAGATTTCTTCACGAAAACTACTGATTCCACAGTTTTCTTGATAGCTTGTTCCTCTAGTGTCTTCACTCGTTCTTGTAAATGCTTCACGTACTTGATAGCATCACCAAGAACAGAAGCTTTATCCATCTGTAAATAAATTAATGGACATTCACATAATTATTAACTTGATAGCTGTAAATTATTCAGTAGCAATTACTAATTCTCATATTGAATTCTGCAAGTTCATCAAGTGTTTCTTCCTGTCAACAGTTTTATGGCGTAAAGTTAGATTAATCGGTATTCCATGTCAATAATTACATGGATCTTGATTTTCAGTAAACGCAACGTCAATGAATCTTAACTATTTCTTTTATTAATGATTTGATGGAAAACAAGAAAGAGAAAAGAATAAATCATTCAAAAGAATAGGTTTGAATTTGTACCTTTTTCAGGCCAGGGACAACGGCGGAAAGTGCTATGAATCGCTGGCTAAGCTTTTCACGGCGCTTTCTCTCTGCGAGCACATGATCTTGTGCAACTAGGGGATTCCGAGTCGATGCTCCAGTCTTCTTGTTTTCCTGTCTATAATAGGTTGAACCGTATTGATCGTCAAACGCACCAGAACTGAACAAACTGGAGGCGTGATTTACATTTCCCATTTCAGTCTTAGGCTTTAGTACAGTAGCAGCTGAGTCAAGGCCATTATTAAACTGTGGAGAAGTAACTGGTGAAGAGTTCGAATTGTCAAAAGAGATAATAAGGGATGAAGAAGGAGAAGCTTTTGAAGAAGTGATTTGATCATGCGTTGTGGTGGATATGCAACTGCTGCTCATCTTCGGCTGTTTTGCTGGTCTTTGATCGAAATTGCTTGGTGCATAGCCAAAGTTTTCTAGAATTTGGGAATTGAAAATTGATGAGCAGGTTGCGGAAGAAAGAAACTGGAATTCAATATCATCAATGGAGTAATCAAGGGTGTTTATTTGGTAAGGATAGCTAAAAGCTGCATCCTCCATTTCCTGTAATTGTTGTGATCACAAGTAAATTGATTGGAGTCAATTAAAATGCTTAGATTATATATAAATTAAACAAAAACACTGCAACTTGCAGATGGATAAACTTACCAAACCAGAATACCATTTAGCCGATGCCATTTCCATTAAAGCCACCAGGTAGAGAAAGATCAAATTCAGGCCCTGAGAGGGTTAAACAAGGCTACCGTCATTTATAATCTTATAAACCCAAGAACCAAATTGCAACAAAAGCCAAGGAAATGGAGTAAAAACAGAAAAGGATGAAACCAAGTTTTTTTTTTTCGAAGATTATCAGCAAAAACTTGGAAATAATGCAAGATTATCAGCAAAAACTTGGAAATAATGCAGGCAAGTCCGTCAGTATCAACAGAATTGGACTTGGAAAAACCTACCTGTGAAAATGACAATTAAGTCGAATGATTCGAAGAAGACCCAGAAGAAGATATGCCTTTTCCTCTATAAGCTTTCTTTTTCTTTTTCTCTGACTGGCCAGCAAGTAAGAAATGTTGCAGTCTCTTTATAGGTAGTACCGTACGCGGTTGAATACAAGAAAAAACGTATTAAATTCTATTGGCACGTGTGAAAATGGTTCAGTCTCTCTTTACTTTACTTGCTTTTCCTCTGGAGAATCACTGTTCATTTGGAGGCTCTTTCCCTGAATTTTTAGTCGTTTGTTGACCATTTTAGCAAACGATAATTTCTCATTCATGTATCATTATTGCTCTCTCTCTCAATTCTATCGAGAAAAGGACAATCTGCCTTTACTTTTTCCCTTGCTTATGCAAAGTCCAAGTTTTTTCAGGCTGCTTTCCTTAACAATCCGCTGTCGTTTTCTTCTTCTTCTTCCTCAGTTCATTTCAGTACATGTCTTTATTTCGGCAATGATCAGCGACACTTCATTATCAAGATTAACTTGGTAGCAATTTTCAAAACTCTGCCCATAATGTGCACTTCAATCAAGTATATACGAGTATGGTCAATGATCTATAATTATATACAGCTAGTTTCACCCTGACTAAGTATACTAGATGTACAGCTATTCTGTACCTTTTCTTCCTCCAATTATTTCGGTTCATGCCCTAAGAAGGCAACTATCTCATACACCTTTCATAAGGGAGTGATCTGATATAATTTTGTAAGAATGATGAAATTACTGAAATTGTTATTTTGCATTCATATCGAATAAGAAATTCAAGAGATGATATAGTTCTTTCAATATCATTACTCAAATGCTTACAATAAGTTCTTGAGTGGAACAAATGATCACTTATTGGTTTGAATGAAACTTATTTGATATGCTATTCTGATCATCATCGAGGCATGTTATATATTTTATAAGATTAATAAAATTAAATTATATAAACATTTTAAAAGATAATAAAACTCTTCTAACAATAATAATTTCGCATTCATTTCAAATACATATAAACTTGAATCGATCAAATCACTATTCAATTGTTTATTTAAATTTCTTGAATCGATTGTAATTCAATCATCAATTCATTCATATATAACTAAATTAAAAAAGTTTGAAACTCTCCGATCCAGTCAAATATTTAGGAAAAATTTATTGAATAAAAGAAACTCAATCATATTGCCAACCTAAATTATGTGTATTTTATTACATTAGTCAAATATAATTACAATTAACAATTATATTTCTTATGATATAAGAAAATAAAAAAGATATCTCAATATTATAGCAGTTATGATCATGTGAAGCTAATCTATCCAATAATAAATTAATTAATGAGATAATGTAAAAGCATATTATTTAAAATAACTTAATCTCAAAATGTCAATAAGCCTAAAATTCAAAGTTTGATCTGAAACTGTTTGTGTTTAAATGCAGGAAGAGCATACATACATACATCTATATATATATATATATATATATTAGGATAATTTTTTGGTACATAAACTATATTACGTAGAAATCTAATATTGTCTACGCACTCAAAGGTATTATCATTAATAATAAGAAGAAGAAGATATGAATTTCCTAAATAAAATAAAAAAGATGGCTTAAGCAACACTTGATTGTTGAGCTATAGGAAACAGGCACATGTATATTGAACTCAAATTAAGGCAAGTAGTGGTTGCGTTGTGGGACTGAAGGAATTTTGAGCAATTTACCCTCTCGAATTAAGCGAAATAAATCTTAATTATATTCGTTAAGTACTTAATAATGGTTAATTAAGACCTCTTAATGATGGCACATGCCTCATTTCAGAATCGGATCTTGATTTGATCCATCAAAAATTAGTCAGACAAATCTCACCGGTAAAAAAACAAAAACAAAAAAACAAGTTCCTGCATTTAATCAACTAATTAATGCTATATTAATTTATGAAGGAACTTAAATAAAAAAACATGATAAAATGATTTTGATATGGGTATTAAAAAATGATTAATAACCTTGAAAACGTATAATCAAGATTATAGTAATTAATTATGTAAAAATTAAGCACGTGGGAAGCTGTAAGGAAGCTTCAAGGGCCTTTCATTCGGTCTAAAAGTGGAAACCAGAAAAACTCGGAGCATATGCATGTTTACTACAAATTATGGGTTTTATTTAATTTACAACACGTCTTCAACCATCAATTCAACTGCTTAATTTTTTTTATAAAAATTAATTTATTAAAATTTTATTTTTATTAAATATTAAATATCTATATATTCCATTTTTTTACAGTAATTCATATATATAATAATAGAATTTTGAATTTGTACCTCTTACGCTATTTAAAAAATAACCATATCATTATAATATAATATAATATAATGAATTAAATAATAATATTTGATATTTACATTTACATTTTGCACCATTGTTCACGCCAAGAGAGTAGAATTTAATTCAATTTTTATAAAATATTTTATTAAAATTTTCTTAATGTTAACTTTGACCAATCATTTTATTTATTCAAATTAATTGAGTGGTTTTTAAATTTCATAATTTCTTTTTTAGATTTTGAATAATTTTTGTTCTAATTTTCAAGATTAGAAGTTTTTAAGTTTATTTACTATTTAAAATTTTTTTTGTGTTATTTTCAAATATATGAGTTTTAAGTTTAATTATTATTTGAATGTTTTTATTTTTTTATTTTCCTCTGTTGTTTCCTTTGCACTATCAAACTTAGGAATGTTGAATGTTTTTTACTATTTATATTTATATTTTTTATTAATAGAATACACCAAAATGACACCTATAGCAGTGGTTGCCATAATACAAAGAACTCAATGCACCGGCCATGACCGAGTTTTACAAAAATAGAAAAAAAAATTAAATCATACAAAATTACTTAATTTTAATATCTTAAATTTTTAATTCTTATTTCTAATATTCGGTTCTTTGAACATAATGCTTGAGTATTTAAACCATTATTTCAATAATTAAACATTTGATTTCTATATTGAATTATAATATTTAATTTCATATATAATTATAATGGTAATATTAATAATATCTTATTTATTTTTCAATGAAATTATTGTGACTAATCACAGTTATTATATATTTAATTATATATATATATATATATATATATATATATTAATACTTAATTTAAATGACATACTACTTCTACTGTAAAAGATAGAACAACATATTTCTCTTCTCTTCTTATAGTAATTAAAAATTAAGTATTAATAATATCTTTCATTCATTAATAAGATTTTATAAATTTAAAAATTATGTAATTAATATGAATAAAATAAAATTAAAAAATTAAAAGTTATTATCATGTATATAGATAATTGTATTTTAAGTTGCATGGACTTCTAAATTTTGGTTTAAGGGGTTCAAAAAAAATTCTTATATCAAATATTAATTTTTATTTTTATTATATCAGAATAATTTTTGGTAAAAAACATTTAAAATGAAATGAAAAAATGAAAAAATAATGATAGCAGCAGTAATTAAATTTAGAAGGTTATTATTTTATTTTGAAATAAGAATTATTGGCAACAAGTAGTTTGAGCTGGCAAAAACATAACCATGGACTCATTTCCTCTCACGACTCGACTTCTAGAATATGTTAATAAGGAAAATTATTGGAATATCATCAACTATTTTAATTTTTAAAAAATAGGGAAAAACATCCAATTCTGGATTCCAACATAAGTTTCCAAGTATGTTCTTATTCTGTTTGAAAATAAATAACTTTTTAATTCCATTTTTTTTATTAAAATTGTTTTTTAAATTTGGTTTTTGAAGAAAAAAATAAATAAGAAATTTATTTCTTTTATAAAAAATCATTTTTCAAAATGGTTTTTTAAAAAAATTAAAAAATAATTTTTAAATAATAATATCGAATAAAAACACAATGAAATAGGAATATTAAAAGCAAAAAGCACAATGATGTTATAGAAAATACTTAGAAAATTCAAATATCAATATCTTTATAAATATATAACTTCACAATGATGATTTATATTTTAATTAAGTTTTTAATTATCAGTTAAATTATTTAATAATATTTTTTCGGTTGAGAAATTATTTTATATAATGGACGGTAATAAATTAAATTATATTCAATTCATTTAAGTTAATAACCATCTTATTGATATAAGCTAATTTATTAATTTAAAGTATAATAATTTAATTTTAAATATAAAATTTATGGTTACATAAATATAAAACTATATATTTTAATATGTTATAGCTTATTTATAAATTTTTTAAAAAATAAAATAACAAATAATTTATTTTACAATATATATATTTTAAATTTATTAAAATTTTATTAAATTCATTAAAATTCATGATATATAAAAAGTTTTAATAAACTCAACTGAATAATAAATGAAATAAGCTTAAAATACTAAAATTTGATTTAACTTAACTAAAAATAAAAATAAAAATAAAGGAATAATTATTATGAATTTGACACAAGGGGTAGTAGCATATTTTTAATTAAAAAAATTAAATGAGTCAGATTTGATATATGATTAGACATTCTTTGTCAGTTCTCGGCAATAGATGGTTGAATAAAATGAAATAATATTTTTGGTCTTTTACTTACAAATTAAAACTACATATTAACAACGTTTTCCTCATCTTTTGCCGTACGGTCAAAGCACCTAATTGTGAAGAAAATTTAATGTAGCTTAATTCAAAATGTATGCGTTTTCAGAAAGTTATATATATATATATATATATATATATATATTTCTTAAATAAATTGGCTACAAGTCAAACTTACGGTTCTAACTTAATCACATGTTAATCACACTTAAACAAGTATTAATTATGATTTTAGTCTCCGGTAAACTTGGATCAGCCTCATTATTACGAACTAGTTGATATGATTGCCAGCTCATGTCTAGGTTTACCTACTTCTAATCAACTAACCAAAAAAAAAAAAAAACATTAATGGAAATGTGTAAGAATATTGTAAAAATATGGTATTTTTCAAATATTATAAAAATAATAAAAATTTAAAATTATTTATAAAATTAATATTTTTCAATACTTAAAAAGATAAGTTTATTATAGATTTATTATAAAAAAATGTTATTTTTACAAGATAAGTCATTTTTATAAAATCTTTAAAGACTAATGCATATAACATTTACATTTTTATAACTATTAAATTACAAAGGCATTTTCACATTTTCTCCATTAATAGACTATTAATCAAATCTTTGTCATGTAATCCATGATTAATTTTCTAAGGAAGTAAAATATAAAGGAAAAAAAAGAAATTTGATATTATACATTTTTTTTGAGTTTGATAATCTTATTATAGCTTAAATTCATATAAATATTTAATTGATAGATGGATACTCTATC
Organism: Dalechampia spathulata; assembly: GCA_948192965.1. Taxonomy (NCBI): domain Eukaryota; kingdom Viridiplantae; phylum Streptophyta; class Magnoliopsida; order Malpighiales; family Euphorbiaceae; genus Dalechampia; species Dalechampia spathulata. The sequence continues at coordinate 33,412 of CANYBF012086432.1, forward strand.
ATAAAATTAGTAATATAATATCATTATATTAGATATTTAATTAAATGAGAGTTGTTATCGTAAATTATACCATCAAATCATGATCGATCGATGTCATAATCATATTGAATTTCTTTAGAAATATAAATTTTTAAACCTATTAAAGTGAATTGTCTAAAAAAACTCATAAAAGGAGTTAAAGATGTTTGATGAAATGTGTAGTTTAGTTTTCAAATATTGTTTAATGGTTGTTTAATAAATGGATTAAACTGTTAAATGGAATAAATATTTAAGAACTAAAATCGATATTTTCTAAAACATAACGATGAAAGTGTGTATTACACTAAATGTAAGGATGTTTGTATAAATCTTCCTACAAAATGACTTTTTTGTATTGCACATGAAAAAGACTTTAAACTAGAAAATTAATATGGGACGAAGAGAGAAGTCTTTGCTCAAAAGTGGCTTTTTGTTGTTTGGAAAATTTTCCTAAAAGAAGAGGAAGAACTAGCAATGGAAGCCATCAAATTTTGCATAGCTGGTGGCTTCACCGACATGAACATGTTATTTGGAAGCCAGGCGAAGAACCAACCAAAACTCACTTGCCATTAATCATGCAAATCAAACAAACCCAAGAATTTTCCTTTCATTTATGTTCAGATGTCATTATCGGTTCTTTATTTAAAGGTAAATTGTATGTAAAGTCACCATTATACTTTTACTCCTAGAAATTTGGGTTCAACTTTTTCCCATGCAAGTCTAGAAGGAAAATATCAGAAGAAAAGAGTGAAAAAAGAATATAAAAAAACAAACAACAAAAAGGAAATGTAGATCTTTAAGTTCAAACCTATAAATTTAATTTAATATTTTAAATTTTTAAGTTAAAAGATTCCTTTGTACAAAATGTCTAGTTTTTTAAATTATGTTTTATTAAAGTTATACGTTAAAACATAAATGTTATAATGATTAATTTAAGATAAATAGATTAAATCATAATTGAATATTTATGTGAGTTTCATATGTAATAAAATTAAAATACATTTATTTATTAATATCAATTGATTTTGAAATAATTAATAATGTCTAAAATTTTATTATTTTTGAAATATATTAATTTTATATCTTCACAAATTTGATGCAAGTTATGTAAAATAAAATAAATAATATAAAAATTATAAAAATAGATATATACAATAATTAAATAATTTAAGTTATTTTAATAATAAGTAAGTTAATGACTAAAATATGTACGGTAACGTTACCAACTCCGAAACCCTAAAAACAAACAGAAAAATTATAGTAAAGAAGAAAACTTTCAACAAAGCCAAAGTTTCTTTAGGTTTTATAATAATAATAATAATTATTATTATTATCATTATTATTTGTTATTATGATAGAGGAGGAAAATTGGATCCAGTGACATATTTATACATAATCTACGACAAAGTCAATGCTTTCACAGCCAAAATCAGAGAAAAAAAAGAGTACACGTGTGTACATAAAACTCTGCAGGATATTCTTCAAACAACAAACGTTATGAAGGATATAATGAAAATCATGGCATCTAGAGAATCATATCAGTGGGAAACAAAGAAAAGAGAATGGCATTTTTAGTATATATTAGCATAGAAATCATGCAATATGTGTTGAACATTTATTAAAATTTTGTATATTTAATAAAATATTTTAGAATCTTTCAATATGATTAATATGATATATTTTAAATGGATATTGCACTATCTTAATATAATGGCATAATGCAACATTTTGTATATTGTAAATAATATTTCTATATATTAGTAATTATTATATCATTAATATGTACATAAATCAAATTATCACGTAAGTGCTGGTAATATTGCAGATTAAACTTTATTTATTTCATATAAACCTTATGATATGCCGTCCATTTTTGGCCGGTAACCCTATTAATTGTGGACCATTAAGATCTTATAGTTGTACCTTTTCTGGCCAAAAATCTTGTAGAACAACAACCTTCAACAAAAAATATGTATATATATATGGTATGTGGATTTCTTCCAACAACCCAAGAAAATAAATGCATGCAAAATATGAATAATTCTTTTAAATGGAATTAATATTAGTGATTTGTTTTACCATATAATTAGAAAATAAGGTTGGAAAATTGGTATAATGACAAAGCGTTTGAATTTGAGCTTAAACAAGTTCGTGGGAGATACCCACATGAGGAAGCCAAGGCATTAGATTCGAAATTTAGATGACAATAAATATTAGGTTTGCTTCGCTATAGATAAGATTTCTTGGTCCAATAATGGATGCAATTCCAACTAGGATTTTACAGACCATTTGCTAAGTCCTAATTATTATATTAACTACTAATCCCTAACTATGTAAATAATTACATATAATTATATGTTTAGATGGTGAAAAAAATCTCCAGAATGATTTTGTGCTTTCCACGCACCAACTAACCTAATAATATATTAATTACTTAAACTTTTTGTTTATTGACTTGCTCTTCGCCTTCAAACCCCATAACTTGCACTCATCCTTAAAGAATGCAAAATATAAAAATAAAAATAAAATAAAAAGAAATTCTTAAACTGTTTGATGAAGTCAGAACTGAGGATGAGATGTCAAGAGCATTGCTAGATCGTACACCCCCTTAGCCTTTTTTTTTTTTTTTTTTTGATAATCCAGGTGTCGCTGCTTGCGCTCCCCTAATCCTGGAACCTATGACCCAACCCCAAGGACCATAGGCGGGTCCCCCTCAGCCTTTTTCTTTCGTTTAGATGTGATCAAGTACACCTGCAATCATGATTACAACTTTTAAATTTTATATTATTCGTTACATTGTAGCTTTTTTTAATTTATGATTAACAAATATTATAATGGATCAATCATATTATTAAGAATAATTTAAATATTTAAATTATTATATGAGATAATAATTTTATATTTTTAAGTATGAATTTTATTTTTAAATATTTATGTTATAGAAAATATTTTTCATAGAATTCTAAATTTTATATATAAATCCTTAATTAAGCAATACTAACATATGTTAAAAGTATAAGATTTTTATGGATTGAATTATTTAATTATTAAAAAATTATGTGAATCATTTTCATTATGTATAAGACATTTTAGCAAGATACAAGATCTGATCTAAACCTTATTAAATCCGACAGTATTAGAAGTAGTTATATATATATTTTTTATAAATAATAATATAGAGAAACGACAAAATGAAGAAGAAAAGTCTAAGCCCCGAGGGAGACAACGTAATCTCAAGTGGGGACTAATACTATAGATTTGAATTAAGATTGTCATTTGTCAATTATATTCCCTTTAAACAACTCCCAAGTGCATCATTTTTATGTGCTTTCCACTCTAACATCATCAATGCATCATCGACTCCTTTCCTTAATTTCCTTTTCCCCCTTCATTTTCCAATTTCTATTTTATTTATTATCAACTAATTCTATAAAATAAATACCAAAAATATCTATCATTCATATTTATCTTGTGAAAAAAATTATTTAATCTAAAAACTTTAAACTTAAACTATTAGATATATGAATGATTTATATTTAATATATATACATATATAAATATCCGTTTAAGCTTGAAGTGTGAATATGTATAAATTCATATCTATCTTATACTATCAATATTTGAAATTTTTACAAATTAATTCAAGATGTTTAGATCATAAAAACTTTGATATTGTATAAAAGAAGTGTTAATCTAGAAGCTTAAACTGTTAAATAAGTGATTTATATTTAATATATTTAATATTAAATTTTATTAATTAAAAATGAAAATTTTTATAAATTAAATTCTAAAATTTTGTTATTATAAAAGTTTAAACATTTATGATATTAAAAATTCATTTAATACTTTTCAATGATTAATTATTAAAAATTATCTTAACATAATTTATCATTACTAATTATATGAATATAAAATATTCATAAGTGGCTTAAAAGCCCTTGCCTCAATTGCGAAAATAATTAATAGTTTGGATGATGTAATTCCTGCCTCATATGCTGTTCCTTTCTCATTTAGTTTAATGCAAATATTGAATTACTAAAAAAGTGATAAATAATCTGATAGAATCAGACTAGCAACAATATGTGATTTTTTTTTGAATAATTTTAAGAGCATAGGAAATAAATAAATAATTTATTCTTTTTATTTAAGGAAAAAAGAAAAAGAAAGTAGATTTGGATAATAACAGATTAGTAGGTACGGATTTAGAGAAAAATATGACGTAATAAATTGATATATACCAGACAATTATCATACAACAAGCAAACTTATATATTTAATTATAATAATAAGATTAAAACAAATATAAGCTCCAGGTTTCATCTTAAGCACGTGTATTTTAACTTAACTTGGTCAACAAGTCAAAAGCCAACATCTCTGGCCAAAACCACGCTGGTTGGAAATTCTCCCATAACCTTAATTCTTCCAATTTTTATTAAATATTAAATATTATTTATCATTTATATATAAATATATAAATTATCAAGAAATTCGGATGCTTTATCATTTCAGACATTAAAATGTGGATACAGAACTGAACATTGTACAGTAAAACAAAAAAGTTCAGACATCCTTCTTATGGCCTAACAAGACCGCACCCTTTCAGCCCTACCAATACATACATACATATATATATGTATATGCACCAATGATAGAGCGTTATTATATTATCTATGTCATAGCAGAGCCTGTCTAAGATGTCTCACTAGATTCTTCGTTGTAATCATCGAGAATTCACCTTCCATCTGCAAATTCATCCAATAAAACAACAAAATTATATTCTATCCTTTATGGTTGATATTTATTTAACCTAAAGTTCTATTATATATTTTATAATAATATAAAGTTTATATTTTTTACATATCAAAATTTGAATTAATTCATAAGTTAAAGTTTCATTACTTGTACGAATATTTAATTCTTTGAAAAGTAATATCTGATCTTCCAGATTCTTGAACAACAGCAGCAGCTGCCATACTGTAATAATGATAAGATGAAATTTAATGGCGGGTCATACCTGAGCAACGACGGTAACATCGAGAATGGTGTTTCCAAAAGGCAAGACGCAGCTGTTGATGACATTCAACCGAAGCTTTTCCATGGTAGTAAGTATGTTGAATAGGCAAGCTTTCTGCCTTTCGCAATGGATTTTGATGAGAATATCCTTGCCTGAAACTCTTGCTTCAATTTCCGGCAGCGGTTGGTCGCAGACTCCATCCAAGTTCTCATCAATTGACGATGAATCTTCATCAGCGTAAACTTGCAATTTCCTCACGAAAACTGCTGATTCTTCAGTTTTCTTGAGAGCTTCTTCCTCTAGAGTCTTTACTCGGGTTTGTAACTGCTTCACATACATAATAGCTTCTCCAAGAACAGATGCTTTATCCATCTGTGAGTTCATAAATGGATGTCAATTTTTATTTATGTTAATGCTCAACATATCAATGTACAATGTATATATATCTACTTGTTAGCTCGAATTTATTTACGGTAATTCTTTATAAATTCAAAGACTTCATCCTCTGTATATACTTGGGGTTCAAACTGAATTACCGAAAATCTGAATAAGAGTTCTCTCGTGAATTCTTTAGCTTCATGAGATGGTTCTTTTCCCTATGTTTATTGGAGATCAAAACGCCATATGCATGCTTACATAATAGACTCAAAGCCAATAAAATAGTCATTTCCATTGTCGGATTTGAATTCTTGTCATATTTCTACTTGCTAACATTAATCTCTGAGATTCATTTCCAGCAACCTCTCAAAAGATCTGTTTGGCGTAAAAAGATTACGTGTAAATACATGCAATACCAACAAATCTTCTATTTCTCATATGCCTATGATTTCATGAAAACAAGAAAAGAGAAGCATATATGATTCCTCAAATATTATCGGTTTTGCATTCAACAGCGTTAAACTTACCTTTTTTAGACCAGGAACAACTGCCGAAAGTGCTATGAATTGCTGGCTAAGCTTTTCGCGGCGCTTTCTCTCCGCTATCACATGATCTTGTGCAAGAAAAGGATTCCTACTCGATGCACCAGCCCTCTTGTTTCCCTGTTTATAATAGGTTGAACCATATTGATCTTCATCGTAACCAGGACTGAACCAATTGGAAGCGTAATTCACAGTAGATTTCATTTCAGCCTTAGGCTTTACAGTAGCATCTGAGTTAAGGTGATAAAAGTGTGGAGAAGTAGCAGCTGACGAATTGGAATTGTTAAAAGAAATGAGAAGGGATGATGATGAAGGAGAGGACTTAGAACGAGTGATTTGGTCATGATTTGTGTTAGATTTCAAACCGCTGCTGATCTTCAGCTGTTTTGCTGGCTTTTGATCCATATAGCTTGGTGCACCGCTGAAGTTTTGTAAACTTTGGGCGACGAACAGTTGGTCATTTGATGTGACACTTCTAGAAGAAAAACACTGAAATTCAATGTCGTCAATGGAGTAATCAAAGGTGCTTATTTGGTATTGACGGCTAAAGGCTGCATCCTCCATTTCCTGTAATTGTAACGAGAAGTATAATTGTCTGAGACAATTCATTGCCTAATGTATATATAATATAACATACATAAAAAGTATTATAAACTTGCAGACAGACATACGAAACCAGATAATCATTTAGCCGATGCCATTTCCAATAAAGAAACTTCTTTTGATGGGAGTTCTGTCAGACTCTGAAAGGATTAAACAACGGAACCCTCATTTAGACTTTAAGTTACCAGACCGGAGATTTCAAGATTTCAGGATCTTTGAAATCTTCAAATGGGTAATGTTTCCTTTTTTTTCTTTTTGAAAGCACGACATGGCAGGAAAATTGAAGCTACGTTACATAATTTTTGATCAAAAGTGTGTAAATTCTAAGATATCTACCAAATAAAACTGTTTATAGAGTGAAAACAAAGAAAGAAAAAAAAAAAGAGAAAATCTAAACCCAAGAACCAAAATGGAAATGGAAGCTAAAGAAATCAAGTAAAAACTAGAAAAGAAAAAGGGGAAACCAAGTTCTTTTTTCACTCAAAATCCAAACACAAGAACTAAGTTCATCTCCAACTATAATGGAAGTATACATGCATGTTGACATAATGACTCCAACGAAAAAGAAGATCTATTGGGTAGATTCACTTCAAGAAAATCATGCAAGCAAGGGAAACCCATCAGTATCAGTGTTAGCATACTCGAATAAAAAGCTTACCTTATCAAATGATACTGAATTCCAAGAATTTTGAGCAATGCCCAGAAGAAGATAATATATGTAATGTTGTTATTCCTTTTTCTACGACTGGCCAAGAAGTAAAAATTCTGCATCCCTTTATAGGTAGTACCGTACGCGTTTGGATATAATAGTAAAGTAATACTACCACGTGTGAAACGGGTTTAATCTTTCTCTTCTTCTCTTCCTTTGTCCGAAGAATCACTGTGTCTTTTTTGTTTGCTCTACATTTTTGGTCGTTTGTTGACTCTGATTACCACCAATTATTTTCCGTCTAAGTTATTGGCATTGCCTTCTGACATATCTATCAAGAAAAGGACTTGATATTTCTTTAAATTCTGTATTTTTCTTTAAATTTCCTTTTCTTGCTTGCTTATACAAAGCCATAGTTGGTGAGAAGTATTCTTTATCGTCAGGCCACTTCTGCATTTTCTTGGGTCATTTTCTCTGGGTATAATTGGTGGTACTTGCTCTTTCTAATAATTTTATTATCTAAAATTCCATCCATTTTCTTTAAATAAAATAATATAATTCAAATTTATTATATATGATTATAAATTTATTAATAATATAATAATGCATATTAATTTTTATTAAATGTGAAATATTGATTAATTATTATTTATATACTAATAATTAATAAAAATGTATACATATTATTATGTATTAACTGATTTATAATCTTATATAATAAACTCAGTAAATATAAAAAAATTTTATTTAAAGAATGATTATTATCATAAAAAATAATTATTGTTAACAGCAAAACTTGAAAAAATCATTAAATCAACATGTAAAAGTAGTCAAATTTGTGTGAAATTCAGTAAATATTTAAATTAATAAACATAATTTGTTTGTTACCCTTTTTTTTGCTAACTATTGTACACGTATGTCAGACCACATCAATTGAAAACTGAGTAATATAGATTGAGAATATACATGAATTTTTAGTATTTGAATATGTATTAAATAAAAACTATTAAAGGAAGGATTTCAGTAAATGGTAAATATAATTTATTTTCATATGAATTAGTAGTTATAGTTTGCTGAATAGTAACTATAAAATTCATTTAAATTTAAATATATTTTGTAACTGAAATATTCAAATTGAGATCTCATGCTGTCGATATTTCCCATCTTATCACTATTAATTATTATCACGAAAAATAATTAAAAGATTTTTTATTGCAACAACAAAATAAGCTTCCACGTTTTCAATCTTTGCAAGTTCTAAATCATTTGATAAACTTTGATTTGTTTTTAATTTATTTTATAAATATAATGACATAAATTTATGAATGAATTTTTATTTATAGTAAATACCAATTACAATTTTTATACATGTATATGAATTGTTTCTCCAAATTTTTAAAAGTAGTCAAAGATGTTAAAAAATTATATTGTTTAATTTTAAAATTTAAATAATTAAATGAGATTTTAGAATTAGAATATTTATTGAATATAAAATATGAACATATACAAACTTATTAGTATCTTATATTGAAATACGTATTTAATAAATGATAATTATCATAAATTGAAATTTAAATCTTAAAGTTAATAAATTTTCTAATGAAAATTTATTGAATGAAGTTTCAATAATAATTTAAATGATTGATATATATATATATATCTTATTACATGCTAAGAACATATACATGAATGTTCTTGCCCTAAACCCACCTCTCCTTGCACCTCAAGAATAGGTTCATTCTTCCTTTTTCTGTGTATTTTTTTAGAAAAAATATCTATATAAATCTTAAATGACTCTTTTGCTTTTGGCTAAATTATAGTTTACCATTCAAAGTATACGTCCAATTCTTGGATGGCAAGAAAAGAGAAAAGCTTGCAAGGAAGATGCCTTTCACCTTCTTTGTCAACCTATAAGAAACACAAACATATACAATGAACTGTGTCAGCAAAATCGGTTCTGGACCGTAAAACAGAGCAAAGTAGAGAAAGAAGATAGAGAAAAAGAACTAAATGTATTTCACTCGATAAAAAAATTCTAATTACATTATTCTATTATATAGATAGAATAGAAGTAAACTGTTGCTAATATTTTGCCCACTAACGGCATTATTCCCTACAAAATAGCCATTTACATTTGACTAAGCAAAAACAGCAAAAATAATAGGAAAAAAATAACTAAATAACAAGTTTGACCACATCATTCACCCCCTCAAACTTGTTTAACACCGATCTTGTCTCTAAGCTCGAAGAACCTCTGCCGTGCAAGAGGTTTTGTCAATACATCAACCAACTGCATCTCAGTTTTGGTGTATTCTAACTTGACATCTCCTTTTTGAACACACTCTCAAATAAAATGGAATCTTATATCAATGTGTTTACTTCTTTCATGGAAAACTGGATTCTTGGCTAATGATATTGTTGATATATTATCAACTTTCAACACTAGTTTAACATGATTGTCCCCTCTCATGCTTTCAATTAACTTTGCAAGCCAAATTCCCTGACACGCACCACCTGTTACTGCAATATATTCTACTTCGCACGATGACAATGCAATAATTCTTTGCTTCTGTAACACCCAAGTAATGGGACTTTCACTCAGGAAAAACATTATCCCTAATGTTCTTTTTTGATCGTCAATATCTCCTGTAAGATCGCTGTCACTATAGCCAACCAGCTCCTCAAAATTTTGATTTTTCTTATACAAAATTCCCATTCCAACAGTACCTTTCACATATCTAAGAATTTGTTTAACAGCATTCATATGTGACACTGTTGGTGTGTCCATATATCGGCTAATAACACCCACAGAGTAAGCAAGATCAGGACGAGTATTAACCAAATACCTTAAACTTCCGATGATGCTCCTGTACTCAGTGGTATCTACAAGGGGCTCACCATCATGCTTGCTCAGTTTACTTCTTGGATCCATAGGAATGTGACAGCTATTGCAACTTGACATTCCTACTTTTTCAAGTATCTTACTAGCATAACTTGTTTGACATAAAGTTATAGAATCTGAATTCTGTTTTACCTCAATTCCCAGATAATAGCTCAGA